>JAYRCL010000008.1:0-144339 GCA_037074925.1 Tetracladium maxilliforme
CGAAACAGATAGGAGCATGTTTTTGGATCCGGAAACGTAGACGCTTATATCCGCGTTGTTTTGAGAATACAGCCTTTAGTTCTGCCTCGTTCGCTTGCAGGGGTAGGTTCCCAACGTAGAGGGTATTGCAGGGGGGGTTCTGATCAGCCGGGTGTAATGGTGGGATCATTTGCCGCTGTTGGAAATAAGTATTGTTATTCCACGTATCTGGACCAAGCCGATAGTTGTTGATTCCGTTCATGTGCGGCGAATGCCTATTACTCAAGAGTGACACTTGGTCTGCGGGAAGACCTTCCAAGGAAGACGATCCTGCGAAGATGTTTTGAGGCGAGATGTTGGTGTCCAGGCTAGATTGATTCCTTCCCTCAGTGGGAATTCGCGTCGAAGCGGGAGACCGCGGTGACGAGTGACCGCTCTGGACGAACGCGGCACGGGCGCGGATCATGCGCTTGCTCAGCTCATCATCGTTGACGTTATTGTCAATGAATGATTGACCCCTCACGCAGGGACTTTTATCGCGGAGCGATTGCGAGCCAGATCCGGTAGGGAGTGGTGTGTAGCCATGTATGTTGTCAGGGTGAGCCTTGTCGTCTCTGACCCTGCCACGACGGATCCTGCTATCGAAGTCGGTTTTTGAGCTCTGAGTTTCGTTGGAGAAGCAACTCAGCCTGTTGAACGCGCTGTCAACATAGGGGCGCGACTGTGAAAGCGATATTGTATCAAGGGTCCGTCCATAGATGGAAGCTGAGCTGTTGTTGGCCGCACTGAAGCTGGGAGGGCTCAGCGGCCTCGAGGCCGAGGCAGCGATACGCACAGAGATTCCAGGTTGGAAGACGTCTACAGTCATGGCGCCCGTCTTGGCTGTGTTCAAGTGTCCATGGAGACTTCTGTGGATCAACTTCCCAGTGTCCATCTAGTCAACAAGGACATGTGCCTTCATCAAACTGTCAGGTACCGGCCCTCGTTCAAGCTTAACATTGAGTATACCCTGTGTGGCCCGCACGAGCATGGACAATAATGTAATCTCGGTCATGCCAGCGGGCAGGCCAGCGATTATGACTCCAGCTCCAAAAGAAGGCGTTCGTCTTGCGAAGGCGGTCCCAAAGAGCGCCACGGAGGGATCAGCCGCTGTCTTATCAGAGGCGAAGACGGCGGCATCGTTAATCGAGCCCATCGATAGCACGTTATTGTAACGAAGAGTCCGAGGCGGCAGATCTGGAGTCACCGTTGAATCTGGCGGTGGTGGGTACGACGGCGCGGTTTTCGGGTGGCTGCGAAATTGCGTGAGAAAATTAGAAGACGAGGAGAGGGAGCGAAGCTGGCGGGAGTTGTCGCGGCTGCGCCTGGATTTGCACTTGGACGCGTCGATCTGAGTGAGACAGTTGCCATGATGCGCTAGACTTGTGCGCAGGCACTCCCCATGACTGCATGAGCAACCATTGCGATTCTCGGTTTCCAAAACACTACTGAAAATCAGAGACATGAGGGGGAGTTCTTGTTACAGTCGCTGTGCTGGGTTACTAGCGCAGTCAGAATGTAAAGACTGAGTGATTGACGACAGTAACACGTAGCACTTGCACAATCGACTTGGCAACTCGCGAGACCGAACATCTTCGTGTCAACTGATTTCACAATACGTTGCGACTACCTTCACGTTCATTTACAATGACAAAGTGCTTTGATTCAACCTAGGAACCATTGAACTAAATGAAGTTGAACGAAAGGGTGCTTCAGGGCATTCATGGCCAGGGGTTCTCAATGAAAAGCAACAGTCTAGGGTAGGCCTCTCGCTATAGCTTGATGTTGGTCGCTGATTCACTCCAAGCGACGCACTCCCTGCTATGCGGAAGCATTAGCTCCAACCCCCCCCCCCCCCCCGATGTCGCTCTTTATGACGTACCCGATGGTCTTCTGCAATCTTTCTGCTATTTGACCCAAGCGTGGAAGGGAACCGCACGCGCTCGAGGTGCCTTCGTGCAGCTCGATGCAGCATAACGCACGGCGGTCAGACACCTGGCAAGACCACCGTTTAGCAGAACCTGGGGCCACGAATCCATATGCTTTGCCGGCGGCAGGGAGGACGGACTTCCGGTTCAAAGCGGTCACTGTTGGCAAGGGGAAATCTCCGAACGACGCTAGCTGACGCACGAGTCTCGCGAACTCGATGTTCGCTGCTTGAGCTGGACCAATCAGGGGCACGGTATGAATCGGAGCTCCGGGATATCAAAACCCAGCGATCGAGATCTATGCTACAGGCCCTTCGTTAGCTGGCAGCAAAGCCCTCTACGGTAGCCTCAGGATAGGACAGCGCCTCGGAGGCTCCAAGTGGGCTTCTCCAGGCACACACCCCTTGCCGAGTATATTTGTATGGAATCACGCCGGCTCTGGTAATGACTTCGATGTCAAATTCCATCGACTTTTGACATCAGAGATGCGGAACATCCCAGCACCTTTCCGCTACAGCGAAGCTGAATGATCGTCGATGATCACCATCATTCAGTCACGATAGAATCAAAATTGTGTAGAACGCGCTGATGGTTAAATCATCTGGCCGCTCTTCCCTCTTCTCTCCTTCATCTTCCCCTCTTGGCTCTTAGCCTCGAGACTGGAACGCGATGAAATCAACACTACCTCGAGTGAGGGGATCTGGCACATCGACTGGCCAGTGACCAATGATCTTGAAGTATAACATGCTTGTACTTGATCTTTTGCTGTAGCCTTCCAAAACAAGGACTTAAGTGAGCGAAGAGGGTGTGTAGAGGACGTCAGTAATTGGGCTGATCTGGCTGGGTAACGGGCGGATGAAAATTTCCGAGGCGGGGCTGGGCTGGAACATTGGAGATTAAGCTCGATGCGATGTGATTCCGCATGACATACGATCCGTCACAACTATCCCCAATTTCAGCGTGCTCTGCGAAATGGGACGACAAGAATGGACATGTAGCCGACAGAACCCCTGCGCTGCTGCTGAAAATGGGATGTGTACTGTGTTTTACGTCGATAACCAAGGACGGGAATGTCGTAGGTTCCTGCTGCATGTGCGCTTATGCCGGGCTGTTGGTTGTCGTTCATGTTTTCAGCCTCATCCTGCACTCAACATTTCGGCTGCGGGCTCTTGCGGTTCACATCACCCTAATCAATTCAAAGACCGGTTATCTAAGCCGACAGACGTGACACTGATAACGCTAGAGCGACAGAAACGAGCCGGAGCTAATCAGCGATGTTCGACCTCTGTTTCAGTTGCATGGGCTCTACTAATGGGACGAGCATACAACTTTCGTTAGGCTAGGTTGTGGGGGGCTGAGAGCGACCCATCGCAACCAATGAGATGCCGATGTACACAAAACATTTGTGACCACGTCTTGGTGGCCTGTTAGTGTTCTTTATTCTTTGGCGGCAAGCATTGAGATGGTGGCACCGCGCTGCATCAGAAACCTGCTCTTTGACAGACAGGCAATTTGAGGAGAAAGGTAAAGTTTCCATATTAGGAACAATTGCTGATCATCGAGTATGCAACATGGTAGCTTGACATTCAGCCAGTAAGGTGGGTGGAAACGAGAGTTGAATAGCGGCGTCATCGTGTTGGATGAGTTTGTTGACTAAAATGTACGTTGTCTAGAGTCTTCCTACAGATATTTCTCGAAGGTTTAGTTAGGAGAAACTACAGCCTATGTCATCAGTGTTTACGGCCAGATTAGTATGAGCAGTCAACAAAGGGACAGTGTTGAACCCGACTGCCATCGGCCTGCGATCAACGGAGAAGCCCCATGCCGTTCTCCTCCGGCTACGCATGGAGTCACCATTTGGCTTCAATAGCTTCTGCAACATCATCATTTAGCGAGCGAAACTAACGACGCCCGCTTTTACCACCTGGGGTCTCTCCGAGGGGGCTTTAAGGGCATCATGGGGCCAGCACTCAGCGCCACCGGTCACACTGGCTTATCTAGAAGTGGCTACTTCTGAGGACAATTGGTTCAACAAGAGGGGACTATTTACGCCTCGTTGTGATGATGACGATGTCGACATCGTGTTGGAGCAAACACGCTTCTCGTATTCGAGTCCAGTAGCTTCATCCAAGTGTCCAAAGCTCCTTTGAGAATCTATAAAGACCTCATCTTTCCCCTCTTAAGCCCATAAAGAAGATCATATTCAGAAAGCAATTCCAAGCAAGCTTTCCTAAATTAATACTTACGGCATTAATCTTCTCCAGATTCCCAGCTTCAACAACCCCAAAAGAGTCAACATGAAGTCCTTCTTCACTCTCCTCACTCTTACCGCCACAGCTCTTGCTGCACCCGCTGCCATTGAGGCGCGTACCGACAACCCCCCTTCCAGTCCTAGCTGTGCTGCCCCCAAGAAGACCATCTGCTGCGACGGTGGCCTCATTGGTGGCATCCTGTGCACTGTTGGTATTATCGGAGCCGGTACCTGCAACGATCAAGCCTACTGCTGTGATAACAGTGGTGCTCTTGTTGTTGTAAGTTCAGCTCTATTGCTTGCAATTTGAATTAATGGCTGATGTTTGGGGGCATATAGGGAGGCTTGATTGCTCTCAACGCTCTGAACTGCGTTGACGTCGATATCCTCTAATCGATAAGATTCCTCTTTACTTGGGAATAAGAGCGAGCATAAATATACCTTGCATGGGTAGGCTGACTTCAACAGTTCTATCTCTTCCTGTTGCCTGGGATGTATGTCTTATGCCTCTGGCGTCAGTCCCTTTGACGTTGACGCTTGATACTCTAAGGGTGGCGTATTCCATGGATTGATTCAAGTATATGTGCGAGCTGGACTGGATTGAATACTCATAACGTTCATTGAGGAAGCTGGCATTGGGGGTTTCGTGATGTAAAGTCCTGGTTTGGACTGTTTCACTCCTTCGCCAGTGATTGGCTTGTGGCTTCATCCAGTGTTGTTACTTGTCCTATTGCCACACGAAGACTTTAGAAGTGGTGACAATAACAAGATAATTCTCCATTTCGTGTTCTATAGTCCTCTTAAATCCACTAAAAACCAGTGGCTTATACTTCAATTTTCATCGCGACTGAATTACCCTCTCCGGCTATGCGAATCCGCATCAATAGTCCTAATGACTGCTTTTAGACCTTCGTCATAATCTTTTCTAGCCAGATTACTCGACCAATGCATCGTTTTTGGCGTTTTATGAACGTCCCAAAAGCAGCCGCAGCAGGATTGATGGCTGGAATAGACTGCGGTCAGCCGTTCATCTCCCCGATGCCGATTTCAGGAGCAGTTCTTTGATTCTCGAAGGACGCACTTTCATTGGGAATTGGCTCTCGTTTTTCAGCGTCTCTGGCGTTCACGACCATGAAACCGCACTGCACTCTTGAGAGAGCCAAGGATCCCCAGGACGCGGCGCGGAAGCTTCGCCGTATAGACTTCCCGCCTCGGCGAGTGAGGGTAAAACTTCTCCCAAGTCCCAGTGGGCTCAGCCGAAAATCGAGATGGACATTGATGACCTCCTGAACCGTCCTGTAGAAAGGCAGCAGCATCTGCGAGAATTGGAGGCTCCTCCCCGTCAAATGGGTCGTTATCCCTGCTCTCGGCCTAAAGAGGGCCATCTCAAAGGGTAATTATATGCATCTGAGCCATTTCTGCGTGCTTCCCAGCAATCTTCCGCAGAGAGGCCTAGCAGCGACGCAGGTACTAGTACGCCGTCGACCATATCGTACTCTTGGAGCTGCTGCTAGAGCTTCATAGCGCCAATTAATTTCGCATGTCTTTGGAATGATCAGGTACATGTGATAAATACCGGTCAACCTACGGTCGGAATGATTTGGCTACTGCACGGTAAAGGTGTTCATCATGTAGGCATTCCCAAAGCATCTATGGGGCAGATGGTTGTGGTGTAATTGGTCATGTACAGCACGAACGAATGCAGGTGCCTATCGAATTTGAAGAACACGGGTCAGCACGGGGTGCCTCTTTAGATACTCACAAAGCTTTACAAACAAATGGGTGTTGCCGGCGGGGTCGAAGACTATCTCACCAGTACCAAACCAGATACGATGGAAGGAAAGCGGGTAACAGCGTGGAACTCAGCCTTGGGCTCGAACCCTCTCTGAAGTGTACCCTTGACCGAAGCTAGGGCGCGCGAAGAGGTCTCTTTCACTACGTAGTCGGTATTGTTGTTATCATTACCCCGATACACAACCCTGTAAGCCCCGGGCTAGCGGCTGACGGTTGTGATGTATCAGGCAAATGTGATCACTGGGGCTGTCATTGAATTCATCATATCGGCTTTCAATAGTTGTATCCCGACAGTTGAATGGTATTGGGCTATGAAATCGTCCTACATTTGGTGAAAGATTAGTGTTGTGCTGACTGGCTGCCTCTGCATTTGCATGAACTTATTGGGAAAAACTTCCTCGCCTCGATAAGCACGACCTATCAGAAGCGGACACAAAAACCAACAATGAGGCAGATGCCAGTATTTGAAAGCATCATGTCAAACATATAGCCAATCAACGATCATGATCGCTCAAACTTGGGTTTTTACGTGCAGACAGCTGTGGCCTGTTTTTGATGCATGACCCAATATCCGACTTAGGAAAGCTGACCGGCGTAGATGCCGTTATTGGTAACATCGCCCCACTATTTAAAGTACAGTCAGCATATGGCGAGGAGGCAAATTCAAGCAAAGCAAATGGCAGGTAATTTACTCACAGCGATGTTGTTCTTCGAGTTGAACTTGCAGCAGACAACGGTGGCAGTGCAATGCTCGTAGAGGAAGTCGGACTTGTTAAGGTCTGAATGGCGTGTTAAGTATCGTTCAGAATAGTGGAGAATAAATGGACTGACCACCAATGTCAACAGCGGCACACTCTTTATTCTCGTCGCAGCGAACAAGCTGTTGGTCCTTGGCGCAGATCTCTTCCGACTCTTTGACCGTCATCGAGGCGAACGCACTCCGTTTGTAGATACCCTCAGGGTGAGGCTCCACAGAGAATGCAGTCGCAAAGGCGGCGAATATGAGCGCAGTGTAGGCAAGCATCTTGTTAGAAGAGCGTGGATGTAATAGCAGGGCTTAGAAGTGAGCCTGTGTTTGTGAACAAGTATTGAGCGAAAACTCGCATCACTATCACAAGGGTCAGCGCTTTATATGACTCTGCGTGCCTCCTTGGCCACGCCGTGGTTCTCTTCGGGGGGCTTGGAGACACGTTCCTTACTTGCTTGAAGCGCGTAGCCGCAGGCCTGGCAGAGCCCAAGGTTACGGAGCCGGGTTAGCTCATCAGATGACGGTTCATTCATCTTACGAGACGTAGAAGGTTGGAGTACAGGCAGAGAAAGGGAGGGGATCGTGGCGTTCTTGCGATTTGAAGGTCTTGTTCAAGGAAGGAAAGGTATAAGAGGATCTTTCTTGCCTCTCCGTCTCTCTCTCTTTCAAATAACCTCTACTCGCCGCCTCCCACTACGCTGGGATACAGGGGTTAAACGCGCTAGTATGTGCTAGCAGGGTAGTCGATTACATCTCATTGGGCGTTAGCAATAACGCGTGGCGCTTTAGGGGCGAAAGATTCTGATTGGGCTGCATAGGAAATGGCGCGCGTTTCGCGATCGAGTATCAGGGGTCGGGACGAGCGGGATGCGATTGGGCGGGAGGTGGAAACGGCGCGCATTTCCGCACAGAATACAAGACTAGGAGAGATAATCAGCCAACACGTCAAGGATGTAGCCAGACTGATATGCCAGACACATTATTGCTGCAAGAACAGTATCGCCATCGGCTTTGGAGTGGGAGCCTCGCTTCGAGTATTTCTTTATGGGCGATATCGACTTAACGCGATGGTCAAGACTATCCTTTGATACGTCCCTTACCGTCGCCATGGGTGTCATTGGTTACCGACAATCTGGGAAATCGCGCAACATGAGCCCGCCAATCAGGCTCTGCGCCCTCACGTTCCACACCTGGGCATTTTCAGCCACCCCGAACAAGAGGAGCGTTGACCAAATATACACCCATCCCTCATCAACGCGCCAACGCCGTCGCCGCGAACCAATGGTAGCGACGCAACCATTACACATCTCTCTTCCACACCATGCTTCACCGACACGTCGCTAGGGCCATCCTCTCTTTTTCGACGCAACAATCACGCATCTCTCTTCCACACGATGCTTCACCGACCCGTCGCTAGCGCCAACCTTTCTTTTTCGACGCAACAACCACGCATCTCTCTTCCACACCATGCGAGTCATCGGCGTGTGCTTGTGACCATCAGGTTATGTTTTCTTAGCCCATTGTCCTTGGCTTTCGTGAAGGCATTAGGGGATGCCAGACTGATGAAGTTTTGGAGACAGCCGTTGATGGCCGCCTTACCAGTTGACTTTCATCACGATTGAACCTCAGCCTGCCGTCGATCGTCAAGCCTGGATAAGATCCCACCCTCCGCGATGCAACAACCAATACCTTCTCGCAACGCAGTCTTGAGCAGCAACATGCTGATTGGCATAGCTACCCGCGAAACAGCAATGTACTGGGCCCCAGTCTTTTCAGCTGTATCGGAGCTTACAGTCGTGATCTTCAATCTGTGGTGCCCGGGCGCAAGACCCACATTGCCTGAATACAGCTGCAGCAATATGCAGGTGCTTGCCAACATCATTGCTCCGAGGTTCGGCGCAGCTGAGGACTAACAATGCGGTTCCACAGGAATGCAACGGAGAAGGGAGGACACCGGTCTCGTTTACCATCCCATCAGCTTGGGTTATGACAATTCTTCTTGATTCGCCCGAACAGATTGTTGCGAGACAAACGACAACGGGTTTACCGAGGTTGAACTTCTCCCATTCAAGTACCGCGGAAGATCAAAACAATCTGAAAACCAAACGACACGCCCGCTCCATTTTCTTGCATGGCAGGTATTATGGTTACCCATTGTCGCAGCTTCCCTATCCCCCCATTCACTTCTGGGTATGCATGACCAGCACCTCCAGGTACTCACACAAAGGTACTGTTAGTTGGGGTGTTTGCGAAGGGGAAAGTACCCGGTTGGCATGGGGTCGAGGTGCCAAATCTTGCTTATCTGAGTGTTACCAAAAGCCTTGAACCACTCGCTCTGCAACTTATCAGGGGTTGCCCATCCCATCTCATCGTCGCAAAGTCTCATGCGAACGAAGTGTCGACGTTCGCCAGCAGATGAGCCATTGACGAAGCCCTCGCGTCGGTGCAATACAGCCAGGTCATTGATGAAGAGAATGTCGCCTGGCCTCGTGGCGATCTGCAGTTCCGTTGCCCGAGCAATGCTCTCGATGGCATTCAGAGCCTCTAGCTGCCTGTGGCTGACCGCAGGTAGGTTTGCCGAGCGAGGGTGGGTGGCACTGCCCAGCAAGGGGGCACGTCCGAAGTTCATAACGAGCTTGCCCGCGTGATGGAAGAGCACTGGACGAGACTCGAATCGGGGCCTGCGGTCGGGCGTTAGCAGCCGCTCGCATGCTGCACCTGCCCACAATAAGTCCCGGATCTGCGACCTCGAATGATACTTACAGGGCAAAAGGCCAATCGGAGCTAGCAAGGACGCATACAAGATCTGGGCGTTTGTTCGCTAGGACGTTGTAAATGGTGTAACACGATGCAAGGATGCACCTCCCCCAGTCTTTGCCGTGCTTTTGGTGAGCCAACTCACAACGTCACCCGCTTCTTCATTATGAAAAGTCCGCCATTAGTGTTAGCGCGCCGGGTACGTGCAGGGGGGCCAAACTCACAATTGGAGAAGCGGAATGGCGGTGATGACCTGCCCACTGCGCAGAGGTGCCGTCGGCAACTATGTGAACTCCAAAACGTCAGCGCTCGATACGCTCTTAACATTCGTTGTAACCAACAACACGCACCAAGCATGTTACCCATTTCATCTTGACGACCCCGTTGGTTCGCAATGTACGTCTGCAGGCCGAGGTAGAGCATCGTGAGGTCTTCGACAGAGTACTTCCGCGGATCGAGACCTCGAATTACCCCAAAGCCAAGACTTGATGGACCTGGCGACGGACTACATCGAGCTTCTTGCAAAGTGTTAGAAGGACAAAATTGTCTTTGGTAATAAGGTCGCCGTCAAGACCGCGTGCTTACTTTTGTCAGTCTTCACCTAGACCCCGATTGGCTTCACGCACCTTTGAAGCTTTCCAACGCAGCTTCCGCCTCGACGATATCACTTTCGGGCAACACGAGAACGTACTCGCCCTCCTCTAAACTGGGAGCCGGTCCAAGCAAGAGGCGAGTCGACGATGTTTGGTAACCCAGCCGGGCCTTTGGCAAATTCAGCCAAACCCCCGGGGGTCTGACCCTGGGGACTGGGGATGGTGCTGGGCTGCGCTTCGCAAGAAGCCATTGTGGATAAGAAGCCTTGACGCTGCCGCGTTCTTTGCTGAATTCCAGGGAGCGGCAACTTGATCGGTGGGTATGTGTCGGCGACCATGGATCAACAAAGTGCAAGGAGATGGGACTGAGAACAAGTTGTTTGAATGTGAATTGGTATGTTCATCGCCGCGTCTACGCTACAAGGCACGGTAAGAAGCGACGATCTTGCCGGATTAGGCGACATCTTAGCTGATCTGTGATTGCGACTCTGTCGGCTATGTGCAGCGGACGGAAAGCTCATTCGCCTCTAGCTCCGGGGACGGTAGGCGTGCCTCCGTGGCTTAAGTTTGCTTTTTGAGACTTACATACCAAGGCGCGTTTTGCCGGGCATGTTTGGAAGGAATGGCTGCAGAGTCCAAACGTCAAGGTGTGAAGTCAACATCCCGCACAGACTGACACCCACACAGCCCGAAGCTCCTCGGTATAGCATTACTAGCAAGTACGAGATGGGGCATAGCACGAGACCGGAATGCCAATCTACAGCATCGGGATCCGTGAGTTTACGGGGCCACATGTTGTAAAATATAAGACTGACAGCCCACTATTGGCAATCCTTTTGAACAACACCACATCGCCAACAGTTTCGGGAAAGGGCCCTTTTGTAAGGACTCTGCCGAATATCATGCGGGCCTATGCTAGGCGAGGCCCCAGTTCGGGGTCCTATCCAATGTGGTGAAGCAAAGACGAGGCGGCGCGTCTACTATCTGTGGCTGGTTGCGTAAGGGGTTACCCTGAAAGCTGCGGAGATATGACTCGACGCCGGCGACGGGCACCAAGCCAAGTGGCTTGGCAATGGGCGTCAGCTTTCAAGTTGCGGTTAATGTCCCTACTCAGTTCGGCACTCACCCTTAGTTCGTTGCGACGCACGGGTGAATGCGTCGCAAGCGCTGCATGAAGACGGCAGGCACCAGGCTTGGTTGAGTCGTGACCCTTAATCATGGCTGACGAAAGCGGTAACGGGGTTTGACCTGACCCACCTCGTACCCTCTGACCGTAGAGCTGGAGCAACGATTCGTTTGCCACAGATAACCTGTCTCACCACGCTCTGCCAACCCCTGATGGTGCAATCAGTGAGGGTTATTGAATGAAGTGCAAGGGTTGCCAGTTTGCCCCAAATGACGAACAACCAACTAGCCCTCGCAACGGCCTTGGCTTGGATGTTCTTTCATTCTGGTCCTGGTAATAGACGTCGTCCCCGCTGCCAACTTCCTCAGATTTTTTATTGTTGCGTTCGCCTGAGACGGGAGCCCTAATTGGTAGCTACAATGGGGAATGGTCGACTTTTCCAGACTATTTCCCAATGCTACTGTAGTGTACAACGTAGCCCCGAATCTAGTATGCCTGAACACTGATGCAAACGCTACCCTGCGTACAGGGGCTCGGGGCGCTCCATAACGCAATAGAAGCATGGTGATCCGCTCCTTGTCGGAAAACCATGCAAACTAGAAGTTTCGCTATGATGTGACTGGTCGGTCTGTCATGCGGCGCGTCGCTGTCGATCAAGAAGACCACGACGTCCTCCAGTCCCTTCGTTGCGGCAGTTTAAGAGGCGAAAGGAGAATACATGGATGTCCGGACTTGAGGGCTTTGGCAACGCTCGAAAGTGGAACCCATGTTGCAAGTTGAGGGTTGCAAGCTGACTTTCTGGTCGTGACATCTAACGATAGCGTGGTAGAGCAGGACGCTCACTATCTTACGTTGCCTTTGTACAGGATACGACTGCATATAACCTGCAGACGTATACAGTGTCTCGGTAGAGATCCCTTCACCCACCCGCGTCCGTGGTGGGTAATCAGAAACTGCGCTTGGAAAATTAACCACATGCAAACCAGAACGTGAAGTGCGATGTGGGGAGCAAACGAGAAAATAGAGAAGAGGAAACTTGGGAGGAGGCACATCGTTGCTTTTCCGGAGGCAGCTGCGAGCGCGCGAATTGAGCACCATTGGAGGTCACGTGTGAATCAGGCTGTCCTACTAAAATTAGTACTAGCGCTAGTGCTGCGGTGATGAAGTTCCAGCTACGTCCAGTTGGTGCCACTCTAGAGCCATTGGCAGCGTTGGTGGTGGTGTTGCTACAAAGTGGCGGTGCCGGCGCTGGTGGAGTCCCGAGGCAGCGCCTGAGAGCACTTTCACTGGCAGCGAGTGGGGGCGCAACCTTTGCAAGGGCCGCAATCGCCAAGGACAATTTCCGCCCCACCCGATCTATCGCCACAGATCTGGATCCGGATCTAGAACGCTGATCCAGCGCGCAGGTCGAGTCCAATCAAAACAATCCAACTCCAACGCAGCCGGCCATGGTAATACTAACCTTTAGCATAGACACTGTCTTGAATCCGAAATTGTGCACGCTGAGGCTTCAGCCACTCTCCTGGCGGCTGAAACCCCAATCCAGCATGGCCAACAATCCCATGGTCGGCGTCGGCGATGTCCAAACTAACATCCCGCGCATACCCAATGGCGTCGTCGAGTTCAAACACCGCGTCGCGCCCGACCCATCATATCAGCCCCAGTCTGGCCTGGCAGCAACGGGCGACTCGTCTTTCACCTCGTCTCCGCGACAACGACAGGCGCCAAAGCTGGTCCTCAGGACTCGCGCCTCCAGCGCTTGCAACCAGTGAGTCGCCGAACCCTCTAAGCCACCCATTGGGCCTCGAACTGACAGACGGCCCCAGCTGCAAGACGCGCAGGCGAAGGTGTGAAAACGACAACGGTTGCACGCCGTGCCGTACATGCGTAAAGCATGGCGAAGAAAATGGATGGTATGTCGGATTTACTTCCGTTGACGGACCGCTGCAATGCCGAACTTACGGGCGCCAGCGATCAATGAATACTGAAGCTGACTCTCTAATGCTGCAGCTACTTTTATGCTAAGGGTGAGCGAAGCAACGATCGCGAGTTTCGAAATCCTCCTCAAAGGGCCAGCTCGACTGCAAATACCCGACGCTCTGCGAGGGCTCGACGCAATGCGCTTGAGAGCGATGATCCGTGGGCAGATCTCCCGCCTCTCGAGGGGATTATTGACGGGTGCCAGCATTTTCTGCGGCACTACTTCCAGCTAGGCTTCATTCCCAAGGAACGATACATGGAGACTCTCCGCAACAACCACCGATCGGTCAACGTCTTTCTCCTCCTATCGATACTCAGCGTATCGGCCCGCTCGAGTCCACCGCTCCGGGCGCGTTATAGGGACGGGCTCAAGGCCTCCCGCTTTTTCATGGATCGTGCGCAGAGAATTGCTGAAAAGGAGGTTTATGCTGAGCCGCTGCTTGAGAGATGTCAAGCCTACTATGTGCTCAGCATGGCACAACAAAGCCATGACCTCAGGAAGAATAGCCGTGTAAGTTCGAGTACCACAGAGCACAACGTTGCAAACTAGCTAAAGTCGGAAGACGAACATGGGCATTGCCATACGCATTGCGACAGCTATGGAACTTCACATAGAAAGCTCTTATCTGATCCAAGACCCAACCCCCGAGCGCATCGTCCACGCCGAATCAGCTCGCCGGACTCTGGTAAGATCAACCCTGCCCTCTGTTCTCGACTATCGCTCATCGGCTGTAGTGGATGTTGTACAGCCAAGACAAGCTACATTCTGGCCCCAGGTCCGTCGAGACCCTCTCCGCCTCGGACATCACAGCACTGCTTCCTTGCGACGAAGTCGACTTCGCCGCCAGCCGCCAACCTGGATTCCGAGCCGCCCTGTCAGCAACACCCTCCGGCGCCTTGCACCCAGAACTAGTTTACCACCCCAAGAGTTCATTATTCGCATCACTCATGGAGGTACATTTGTTATGGGGCGATTGTATGCGGAGAGAATTCGCCATCTACACCGAGATTACGAGCCCGTGGAATGTCGACAATGGCGAGTTCCAGATCACGCAGCGGCTGAGGCATTGGGAACAGTCGTTGCCACGCGAGCACACGTTCAGCAAGTCCATGTTGCAATACCACAAAGCTAGGGGGCAAGACTTGGTACGGTGCCGAGCCACTTTGCTATTGAGCAACTTTGACAGCTAACATGACCCCCAAAGGCATACCTCGGTGTCACTATGGTCGTACGCCTCTGCAATATCGCGCTTCGTCGGCCTTATCTCGAAGAGTGAGTCGTCGTTTCCGACTTCTACTATTCGTGCTCTAAACGTCTGCAGTATCATTCACCTAGACAAGAAGGACCCCTCCGTACATCCCTTTTATAACAATATCTCCAACCAGCTCTTCACCAACGTAAGGGATCTTTTCGATCAGATTGAAGCCCAATTCATCGACCGAACCCCTGGTGAAACTGTTGGAGATCAGATGGTCGCCTTCTCTGCGTACTCGTGCGCCTTGTTTTCAACTTACCTGCATAAGTACCCGCACAGTAAGTTGCAAATCTCCTGACGCTCTCTCCACATCGCTAACCTTCAGTCTGCTCTGACCGGACTATCTCAAAAGATGCAGCTTACATGCTTAAACGGACTCGCGGCATCCTTTTTGAGGGTTAGGAAGTATGGCCTTTAGCATCTCAATGGCTCGGCTTTGTTGACCGCTTCCTCCAAGATCCGCAAGACGCGACTCCTATTCTCGAAGGGTCTATGGCCGATAGCAATGATCCGAAACCTGATATACTCAGCTAGTAACCATTCGGAGTTGCGCGACAGCAGACAGGCTCCCAGCTACTAAACTAGCGACCCCTACCTCTCGTACCATCCGAGCACCCAACGCCGACAGAGCCTAGCGACATGTTGTCTTCGTTCTCAAGCTCAAGCTCAAGCTACGCAAATGATGCGCGTGGACAGCAATGCTATTCAGGAGTCCAGCACGCATACCTCTCGCCTCCAGTTCAATCTCCTCAGTTGCCAAAAATTGCCGCCACTGCTCATCCGGAAACATACGTAGGATACGCTACTCGAGACCCGAGTCTTGTGCAAGCCCATCAGCAGCCACCATCCCAAGACAGCCTATAGTATCCTAGGCCTCCTCTTCAGCCCAGCGATAGACTAGATCTTCTCGCCAATGCCTCGCAGCAACTACAAGCGATACCGCCCGCCTATGACGTTGCCTATACTTCGGAAACGCGCTTCTTCAACATAGAGCTAACGGGCGGATTCGACGGCCAGCTGCACACGTTTACATGGCCCAATCCATAGATCCATCAGTCGAGTGGCTAAATGATCACGGTGGGCCATTGAAATAGTTGCGAGATACATAGTGATCAGCCTGTCGTGGGTGGCAATATTCTCCTTTTGGTCTTCAAATATACTGTTTCGAAACTGCTCCTTGTAGTAACAAGCCTGATTTGCTTCACGGTAGCCTGATCATTCTATTCAACAGGGGTCTGCCCGTCCTAATGGTGCTAAATAAAAACTATATGAAGCTTCCCAATGTTAGACCTTGTGATGCATATACCTGTGCTGCCAAACCCCACAGAAAGTGAGGAGATATAATGCTTTTACCTAACAGCTTATTATTTTCCTGCTGTGGAAGCCTTAGTAACTAATCGTCAAGTCCCCCTATAGCAACAAGTACATATGTGTACGTGCAGTTTGCCACGGGTACCCCAGCGAGTTTCAATCCCCATCCGGGTGCGGATCTATAGGGCCCCATGCGCCCTTGCATTGCTCAGTCAGCACGGGCCACCATTCGCGAGCCACTTCCACCATCTCCTCGGATTTCACTCCTCTCCAACGGCCTCGTTGCCATTGGCAATCACCATGGCCTCTTCGTGAATCTCGCTGGCTTTCGCCCTCTCCTGCGGGCTATCCGAACAACAGTTCCTCATCTGGCTTCTAGATCCCTATTTTCCCGGGGGGACCAAGGGTAGAAAGCTTATGGAAACAACAGCAATCCTTCGGAAGACCCTGGCTCGCAATACGGTCAGTGATGAAACTAAGCCCGAGCCCGAAAGTGCTTCGGATGAGGATGAGGGTATAGGGTGGTGGATGAAGACGATGACCCCAACTCCAGGGCCTTTGGCGACATAGCAACCAACCCTTCAAGGTTGCAAGACACCCCAATTACCGATCAATGAGCAGTGCTGGGAACGTCTAGCCATCAAACCATCTTCTCAATGCCGAGCGGTCGAACCACTTTAGTGTGAAGCGCCGTCAGTGATTGTGTTTGCACGCAAAATGTTTCGCGGGACGGCGGATTGGGATGCTGACCCGGCCAGGCTTGGTAGCCTGAACGCCGGGCTCTCGGCAAAAGATGGCATCGAGACTCTTCTGTTCAAAGCAGCCGGGGTGTTTGTGTTCATTGGAGGGCTAATGTTCGTTATTGTGGCTGCCTCCCCTGACTTGCTCCCTCGTTGCCCTTTGAGAACCTCCCCCATGTCTGCGACAGGTGCGCCGAGTGATGGTTGCTGAGATTGGTTGGTCTGAGGATAATTCTGATACTCTGCCAATGTGTAGTTGCTTGATTCATCTTGTATATTCTCATGAACATGGCCATAGTAGCCGCTCTGAGTAGAGTTGCAGGACTCGAAGTTGAGGCATTGGGAAGCCACAAAACGAAGATCAGCGGAAGCTGGGTTGGTTCCATTGAACTGGTCTTCTTGGATAGCGCCGGTCTTGCCTGATGGAATCCCACAGCCCTGTGGAGAAGATTCTGAGAGCAACGGTTCCATTGGGGCCCGGAGAGGCTGTGGTTGGGTTCGGTAAATCGGCATAGACTGAACTTCAGAAGCTTCTGATGCCCCAATCGTTGAGTACTTAGGCCCTTCTGTTGTTGTGTCTTGAGACGCAAGGTTCTTGGAAAAGTCGTCTCTCGGAGATGTCGAGATTACCTGCCGGGGCTTCGGCAGGCTCTTCTGGGACGACTTAGTGTGAACGGTGGCGTGATAGGCTCGGAGTGATTCCTGATAGGCTCATGTTGGTCGTCTGTTTCTGGGAATGCATCCGATCGCCCGAACAGTTCTTGCTCTTGCATTGCGTCGGTTCCATGTTGAGCAGCATCTGATGGTTTGGGTGGTACTTCTGTCGGAGCTTGATCCGCTAGCTGAGGGGTTGCGCTCCGTATAGTTACGCCCGATGGCTCAGGGGTAGCGTCTCTTTGGATCGCACTCGGCTGATCTGAATGCGACAGTTGGCCGTTAATACTGACTGACACTGCGGAACAAATTTGATCAGCAATGTGTTCATTTTCGCAAGAATGTAGGATAGCCAAACACACTTCTCGATGCATCTTCACCTCCAACTCTTGCATGGGCTCCCTAATTTGCGTCCGGCTGTCCATGCGACTCTTCCTCTTGGGTTGCGTTCGTTTCTTGCTGAATAGCATCCAATGGTTCGCGTAATGTTCCTACCGGAGCTTGATCCGCTAGCTCTAGCAGAGTATCATGTGAAGCCGCGCTTGATGGCTCAGCGCTAGTTACTCCTGCCTCGGCTTTTTGTTCTGCCTGTTTACCACGTTTGACACTTATGCTCACCGACGCAGATGGTTGCTCAGCTTCGTCTTCTAGCCGGAGTCGTTTTCTGCGGCCCTTGTACGGGGTGGCGGATGGTTGAGAAACAGGAACAGACCGCCGGCCTCTCCCTGGTAGGCTTTGGCTGTAAGGCTGTGAGCGTATGCTCTCGCATGCTCCTTTGGTTCTTGACGCCGGGTTATTGTACCGGGCCACAAATGTAGCATTATTCTTCTCAGCGAGGGCCGTGTTATAGCTCTTGACTCGAATTTCGAGGGTTCGGAGAACGTTGGCATTGCTGAATTGATAGCCGGCGCCTAAGTCTTTGCTGTGGGCATGCCTTAGGTGTGCCCTTGCTCCTCTATACGGATTTGGTCCGAAATGCCTGCCCAACAACGCGCATTCACCCCGCCGACAGCGGATGACGTCGTACTTGCCAGTGCCGGGCTCAGACTCGATAATCTTGTCCCGCGGGTTGCCGTGGTTCCAGACGTCTACAAACGTCGTAGATCCCAGCTCTTTCCCACCGGATGCGTGATCCGTCTCAGGCATCGAGGAGATCTGTGTGGTGGGTACGTTGGAAGCGGAGATGTCACCTCGCTCCTCCTCGACCGCTTCTGCATGCTCTTTCCCCTCCTGCTGCTGTGCATTCTCAAAAACGTGCTCTTCTCGTTGTGGCGCGACCTGGTGCATCTGCAGGGGTGTATCAAAGGGAGGCTCGTTTTGCGTTGACACTTTCAAGAACTGCGACCAGAGTTTAGATAGACTTTTCACTTGTTCCTCGCGGCTCTGTAACTTTGCTTCTTCAATGCGCTTCTGCCGTTGGCACTCGATACGGGCAAGAGACTTCTCCTTGTACAGATCCCATGCCTCCTTATCGAGGTTGGTCGGTTGCTGAGGGGATGGAGGTTCATTGGTTGTCAACGCAATCTGAGAAGCACCAACTTGCTTCGATAAGTCGATGATCTCCTGTGTCTGGGGAAGTCCGCGCAAAGTGGCTACCAGCCTAGCAAGTCTAGACTCCGAATCAGCTGAGACATGACGGACCCTATCGCGGACGACGAATAGGCGACCCCTTACTTAACTCAGCTTTTCGTCCTTGCAGTAGTGGGGAACGCGACTTTGAGACACGAGATCGCTTTGGGTGGGGCAGCAGCTTATGTAGACGCTCCGAAGACGTGAATACCAATGAAATGGGCGAAGAAGTTTCGATGAGCGAGTGTGTCTGTGGGACGGACGTAAGCCTCGCCTTGAATTTTGGACGGGCTTGCTGGTTGGGGTGAGGGTTACACAATGGAACCAGATGTCACATTTCTCACCAATGAGAAGCCAACAGACGAGCCAACGACGATGTGTTGGTTCAGGTGGGTGGGGCTCTCATTTCTCACCGCTGTGCTTCGGTTACCTGCTGCAATGTACTGGCAGCGAGGATAATACAACTGCGGAAGCGCCTTGCCGACGCCGCTGCTCTCATTGCGATCCCAGGGAAAGCGACACAGGAAACCAAGTCGAGTAAAATTCTGTTCTAGACGGTTACCTTGACCTTCCGCCCACCAACGTCTGTTCGAGCAGCAATATCCGCACAACGAGCAGTCGCCGACGGGCAGTGGGTCGAATTCTAGGAGTCCGCTAATACACTATACTCTGAGGATAAATTGCTCGCGTCCGAAAACCCTATAGTTCAGATGATCAATTACCTCTCGGTGCGTGTGACAAGCTGGTCGCACCATGGACCCAGCACCCAATCCTACCGAGTGGGCGACTGCGGCAGGGTTGGAGAGTATCAAGAAGTCGCGGTGGCTCCCAGCGCCGCGGCACCTGGTCAAAAATAAACAGCTGGAAGCAATGGGGTATGATGAGCACTAATCTTCCAGAGGGCGTCTCTGCTTCTGCCTCGGTAGAGTCTCGGAATCACCAGCCAGGTAAAGCCACATATCAAAAGTGGCTGAAACTGTGTAAGGACAAGCAATCAAGAGAAGTTGTTTTGATAAAGAGACTCTGGCGCCAGCACCTTCGCGCCTGTCCTTGATCAACTCATTATCCGTTACCCCCAGCCAAGCCGCGAGCAGGACGCTTCCAACGGCGAGGGTTTCTTGCCTTCTATATTTTGTTTTCCCATTTTTATTTGAACTTTTTTGTTTTTGTTTTGTTTTGGGGGCTAGGTGACTTCCTTTTCGAGACACGGCAATTACAAAGCCACTCTTTCGTCGAGGGAGGGAACGACTCGTATCGCGTGCGTGGTTATTGCCCTCGCTGGCCGCGCCCGACAATAGAAACGGCTTCATGTTCTGCTTTTTGTTTTCCCGAAACGATCGAGACGTGCGCGACCACAGCAAAAGTGTAACGGCGACGATGACCTTGAGTTCAACGATAGCTTCGACGCCGATGACTGCCGATGACTTGACGAAGCGATACGTATACGATACGAAACGACCCGAGGCGCGACCATCCCATCGCTGAACCACCATGTCCATGGAGTCGTCCGGTCGTAGTACCCGTGGCTTCCAGCTGAATTCCGCGGGTATCAGAAGGCATCCCCATGCTCTCATGCACCTAACCCAGCCTAGCAAGCCGTCACACTCCTCCCATAACGCGTCGCCATACCAACCTGGGTATCAAAAACGTGGATTTTACGGGTCGCAGCTGCACCTATGGGTTGATAGCGACTTTTCTAATGTGAGCTTGGCAGGACCCAGTCCTCGAGCCCACGATGCTCAGAGACATCCCGGGCGCCAGCAGCATATGCCGCAATCTCAACAGCCGGGCTCCCCGTCGATGATGTGTGGGCCAGTGAGCCAGTCGGCGCCGCATAATTCGAATATGGCACAAGAAGAACACCAACAACAGCATCAGGGACATCCATCGCATGAGCGTCACCCATATCAGCAGCAACAGGGCCGACAACACCAGAGCATCCACCCCCAGCAGCAACAGCAACAACAGCTTCAGCATCAGCACCACGCCCAGCAACAATACCAGGTAACACCACAACACGTGGCTCACCAAGTACCACCGCACCAACAACCACGCCATCTCCAGCAACAGCCGACGCCGCAATATCTGCGTAGCCAACAGCCACAACCGCACATGTCTCCTCAGCAGCCGATGCAGGATTCCCAGCACCCACCGCAACAGCAGCCACAACCGCAGCCGCAGTTTCCAAAGGCCCAACCCCAGATGCAGATACCGCCTCCAACTCAGTTGCAAACGCAGACACAACTCCTCAAGGCCGGTCGAGTTCATACACCTCTGCAGGAGGCACCACAACCGGCATCTCCAGCACAGATGGATGTAGATGTGGTGGACATAGACGGTTCGCCGGAAGGCCACTCGGGAATGCCAAAAATCAATTCGCAGATGTGTCAGGATCCTTCCTTTCAACCATCACACCCCATGGGAGAAATGATGTCGCCGCCACCGGATGGCGGAAGCTATCCTACTCTGGAGGCTGTTCAGGAAGCTGTGCTGAGGTACGGCACTTCTGTCGGCTATTCCGTTGTCATTGGTCGGTCAAAGAAGTCAGTGCAAGGTCTGAAGAAAGTTCTCTTCGTTTGCGATCGAGCAGGCAAGCCTCCAAGTAGGGAAAGCCTGGAGCATGGGAAGCGGAGGAGATCTTCTCGTAAATGCAACTGCCCCTTTAGCTTCTTTGCCATAGAACAACAGACCCAGTGGACTATCCGGCCTCGGCCTGACAAACAACATCTGCAGCACAACCACGGGCCTAGCGAGAGTTCATCGCATCATCTCGTCGCAAGGAAGCTCGGGAGCAAGAAGTTACCCGCGACGAAACAGCTCAAAGAGACTGGTACGCCTTCTCGTTCATCTACGAGTAACTTGTCCTCATCATCTATCGGTGTTGGTGTGTCTGAGACGCCGCGAATTCTGCCGCATGGAAGCCCAAATCGCCGTTTGCCCAGTAACAAAACCAGCGCCCGAAGAGCTATCGACCGTAGTCCGCCAAAGCCGCCAAAGACACCTGGTGCCCCAGAGGAGTCGCCCACCATATACACGAAAGAACCGCAGGAGATACGCTCGGAATTGAGATGTCAACTATGGAAAGCGAGGACCGATCTGAAGAAGGTCGAGAAGGAGAAGAACGAGGAGATTGATGCTCTTAAGGAAACAATAAAAGCGAAGGACACGATGATCGCCAAGTTCGAGATGTTCATCGACATTTGTAACCAAAGAGTCGTAGTCCAGCTGGAACGCAAATCTGGGTCAAGCGAGGATGGACTTGCGTCAGCTGCGGCTAGTAATCAGTTATAAGAGCCTCGATCTTATTCGAGGGAGCCCGGATTTGATTTGTAAAGGCTCCAGGTCTATTTGAGACATGGGCCTACCCGACTAACAAGCCAGCCAAAGCCAGCTAATCCGATGAGCAAGCCAATCTGTATTCTTGGAGCCATCTTGGAGCCATCGCGATGGGCCCATGAAAATTGTCAGCGAAGGGAGTACACCGGCAGAATTCAAGAGGAGGAGTCTAAAACGCTGGCAATCGGAGAGACGGGAGGCTTCAGAAGTAGAAGGACTCGTCTTAGGGAAACGTCCTGTGCAAGCGTGGGACTGATGATGCTAATTGGACATGTCGGACGGGCACGTACGCCACTCTGCACTCTGCCGATAATATGCACTGACCGCCCGACACAGGAATCGAGGAAGAGAGGTATCCCTGGCAGAAATCGTGCGCATGGACTTGGACAACTGTTACGTTGAGACAATCCGTATTGGGTAATTGAAACGTTGTCCCGGAACAACTCTCCGACTTAGAGCTGAGGTGCTGCTCAAGTCTCTCGATAATATCAAGAGGGGGCTCTTCGCCGGGAAGGACGCAATATAATAAATTGTCAATTTCCTGGAGTTCATCCTCGTGTTACCCAGTCCATTCATGTTACGGCAAGCTCAGAGACCCGTGTTAAGAACACCCCATTGGCGTTTGGCCTCACATCAAGTTGGTACGGTGGGTACACAATTGCGACGTTGAATATCGCCGAACCAGGTTGGCTTGGCTGAACCAATTACAGGGTGGGAGTTGATGGAAAACCGACGCCAAATGTGTCTTGAATATTGTGAAGTGCTCGAAACCCGTACATACTATGTAGCTAACACACAACACTCCACTTGCAACGCTGTGCCAATCTGCCCGGGTCGTTGTCAGGTGGCGTGGCATTTCCGTGGTAATAGCGCAGGTTTGAAAAGGAAACACGTGAATCTAGAATGAAGTTGTACAGTAATGATCTTGAATCCAGAATAACGCTGGTATAGATGTCCTAACGCCAATGGCCCCATACTTCTTCCTATACACCTTCTTCTAAATTATACATTAGATTATCTCGAAACAGGCTATTAAAGCACAACAAAGCTTCCAAATAGCGTCTCACGTAGCTACAGGCTCCTTGGCAGAAAAAGACCCTATCAGCCGCCTGTACTGCGCTTGCGTTTCCTCTTCAGCCTCCCGCAAGGTGATTGCTCGCGGGGGTTCTGTATTCCTCCGAGGAGTCTTTGTAGACCATGGAACAGTTGGCTTCTCAGGAACTTCCGGGTTCGGTTTCTCACCCTTATCCAATCCTTTGTCCTCTTCCTTCTCCTTGTCTTTCTCGGTCAAAGGCGTGCATCGACTGGTTCTAGCTTCATCTGATTCTACCTGAGCAACCCCGGGAAGCCGCATCGCCAGGAATATGTACTCGGCTCGCTTCACATTATCCATAACATCGTCCATGTATCGACGGACCTGTTCAGCCGGTGCCACCACCTTGAACAAATGTTCCAAACAATGTTCGTTGTGTGCCCAGATTCTGATTGTAACAGGCTGGTAGTAGTCCAGCCTCGAATCCCCACCATAGTCGGAGGTGCTTCCTTTCCTTGCGATTCAGAATGATGCCAGTACTTGATGCCCGTGAGGCGGTGGCAAATTTTTGAGAACGCTGAACTTAGGGAAGAGATAGCGGTCTCCGGTGCCAAAGTCGAACAACACAGCAGAGACGTCTAGTTTGGGAGCTGGAAGCGGCCCTTTTGATCTTACAGCTTGTGGATTGGCGCTGTTGCCAGGCCCTGGAACAGAAACATTACCGTTGGCGTGATCGTTTGGCATTTGGCTTGGTGGGTTTGGCTTGACGTGCTGTGGCGCCAGAGCACTTTGAAGGGTCGGCGACTTCGAGCCCCTGACCAGTTGGTCCAGGACATCTTTGAGAGCGGTGGCGTCCGTGAAAGTTGATTTGCTCATGGCGATCCGTCTGCACATGTCCATCATCCGTTTCTCATCCAAACACCTCTTTAGGAGAGCAACTACCACGGGATTGCTGAACGGAGGCGGCCGCAAATCGGCAGAACTTTGGTTTGGGTTTGATGCTAATACGATTTCCAAGATTACGCAGATTTCGTCTGCAAAATATTTGACGGTCTTACCGTCTACCAGCAAGCGATCTGCAGACGGTCCTTGTTGGCCGCCTGTCTTTGGGTACTCTGCGTTCAACTGGTTGACTATCGTTTGGAAATGCTGAAGCTCCTTTTTCTTTCCTTGGCCTGCAGCAATCCTTTTCATTAGGTCCCTCAGCGTCGCGTCTCCCGAGGCTCTTTGTGCTAATAAGGCAATGATCGGATCGTGCGCTGCAGGTTTACCGGGCGTCGAGCCAGATGTGGGTGCAGTGGGCTTGCTCGCATTCGCTGAAGAGCCGGATATTGTGTTTGGCTCTGCCGCCGAAAGAAGCCCACTGGGAGGGTGAGGTGCTGTGGAAGCTGTGGACGGATTCGATGGCGGTCGAGCAAGAACACCCGATGGTGTTGCTGTGGCTGCTGGTGCGGGCGGTGGTGGCGGGTGATTCATAGATGGTGCTCGCAGGGACTGCAGTTGAGTTGGAGTGGGAGTGGCTGTGGAAGGGTTCGACATGGCTGGCGAGGCATCCCCTTCGTCGAGGATCTGTGAAGGCTTTGAGCTTCCCGGTGGGCCGTACTGTATTATCGGTCGCATCGAAGGTCGCTGCTGAGGTGGAGGTGGTGGAGGCGGTTGCTGTAGCTTCAACTCGGTATCTCTCACGATATACATGGTTGCTTCGAACGTGTGGGATTCTATCGTGATCGTGGCCGTTCCTGCCTTTGTCATGCTATCCTTGGGCGGGGTCCTGGAATCCTCGTTGGTGATGCCTCTCCGCTTGTGCGGCTTCGTCCAGTACTTCTCGAACAAGCTCTCCTTAATCCAATGGTTGCGTGATCTCGAGAAAGATTTGGCCAGAACACCACTGAGGTCATGTTAGTGAGCCGTCCAGTAATATCGCAATTCTTTCGACGTTTGCGCATACCTCTCGCCGATGAACTGGAAGTCTTTGCTCGCCAAATCACCCTGCGGTTCGGATCGTTCTCGAGGCGTAGAATCCCTTGGTTTAGCTTCATGCTCGACACGTGCCGCCGCCCTGGCAGGAAGCTTCCTCTTCCTCTCCATGGCGACGGCGCGAACGAAGCCCTATATCGGGTGTGCGCCGGTCAATGGCCTAACGATGAGCGTGGTGATGCTAGTGTTAAGATGCTTGCGCGCTTATTGCATGAGGGAGGCAAAGAGTCAGGATGGCAGTCGTTTAGTGAGGTTCAAGCCGAATTGGGGGACTGTGGTACGCGCCGCCTGGTTGGTCAAGACGTAACGAGGCGGAGCCAAGTGATGTGTTACTGGCAGTTGGTCTAGAACCGCCTCGGCCACCTCCATCCCCACCCCCAACGCGTTGCAGCCAGTGATTTCCGCCTGCTTTAGGCCTATTTCTGACACCCGTAGCCCTCCTCCTTGTCATCCAAAGCAACGAGTCCTCCCTTCGTGCGCTACCTTCATCTTCCTCGAACGTTCCTTGGCTTGCACGACCCGGTACAATGATCCTGTCATCTCTTGCAGCTCCACGAAAGTGACGACAACCCGGCTTCCTCCGGGCTCAACTCTTGACCTACGTTGATCCTGAAAGGTGCCCTTTGCACCGAGGGGATATATCCTAGTTCAAGGTCTGCATCCCGGCATCAATAGCAATGATGTCTACCCGACCACCAAGCCAGCAATTCGAAGCTCCCTCCTCGTGCTCACCGGCCGATTCTGATCACTCACCAAATTCGTCTTTCCACGCCATCATCGTCCACCCGATAGCCTCCGTCATGGAACTGCGGTGCATGCGCTGTTCACGGGCGGTCGAGGCTACCACCACAGATGACGCTTCAAGCACTGGGATGGTACGAATCTCTCACAACCTTTACTACTGTGAACGATGTGCCAGGACAGTGGGATACAAGCAAATGAACCTCGTGAAGAGGGACACTGCTTAGCCCGACATGGTTCTAGGTTGCAACATGGACGGTCTATCACGATGCGAACAGACCCGATTGATCGAATCTCTCGGGCTTGGACAAATACGACACTCGCTCGACGCGAACCCTTGTGGGCTCCAACTATGCTCACTCCACTTGCATCCATAGCAATATTGGCCACCTCACCACAGCAGCTTAGTCTTAGCGACAATCCACGCCTGCGGCTATGCCCTAGATGGTTGCCCAGCCCACTAATTCCTCGACAGTCAAGCGTATAAGCCTGTCAATGGGAGCACCTGTCTAGCGCGATAAGGGCTATCGCGCTGACCATTGTCGCTACATATCTGGTTTCTGGTCGGATCACGCTCCCGTCCCGCCTGGTGGTCCAAGATTGTATGCGATCCTCGTGTCCACGTTTTAGGATGAAATATTGGAAGTGCTTATCAACGTCACGGCGGCGAGGCAGAGCGTCAATGCTAGGGCAGGCGTCGTCAGCGGGCTTGGAGGATGGCGTCTCATAAGCTATATGCTCATCGTGCGAAATTTACAACGTCCGCGCAAACCGTTCGTATACGCATAGCTGATCGTCTAGGAAGACCACTCTCTTTCAACGCTGCAGATTCATAGGTCGAGAAGACCAGGGGCAGGAAGCGACGTGGGAAGTGGCTCAACCCTCTGCGTGTTTTGTATGAAATGGTGGTCACGAAAACGAGTCGTGACGCGCGAAGCTTTCGGAAACATTTCCTTATCTCGGAATCAGATTAGAAGATGTGCTTTTGTGTCGTGGTAGTGTCTGAGGCCGCTTAGATGTTTTAGGGTCCGGCGTCTTCTGACTGTCTTTGGTGCTTCGGTGTTTGAATCGCTTACTCTACGGCTAGAGAGAAGAAGACGGAGACCAGGGACGAATGAAAGGGCAGCTTTGCACCGCAGGTTTTAGTGGGTCAGCGACAACAGGACCTAAAGGGGTCGTGGATGATACTTCATATTCGAGTGTTGGCACGATAGTGTGGCTGGACTCCTAGAGGCTAGTAAGGGAGGCCCTTCTAACGTGCTCGAACTGGGAAAATGGGAACGATATGAAGAACAAGTGAGCCTAGAGGATCTTGGTTGTGTTTGGGGCAATCTCGATACGTCCATAGGCCAGATTCTGTGTAGCTCGGCAATTTACAGACAGCCCTGGCTACCGTAGGGAGCTCAGTCAATGAGGCCGACGAGTCAACAAAGGAGGTCCTCCAAATACTGCGTCGCCCTGCTTATAGCATCTTGTGCAACCTCATCCGCCTCGGTCTGGCGACCTATCTTCCGATAATGCCTGGCGAGCACCCACATCTCTCTCACCACCCTCAGGTTGTTAGGCGACCCATGAGCAGCCTCGCGTTTGGCGACAGCCCTCTTCAGATTCTGTTCTGCTAGATCCATATCACAACGGTCTTCATGTATCCGAGCGAGCACTTTCCGTGCGTATGCGTTGAATCGGGCATCAAGGCACAACTCCGATTCGGGGCCGGCGGTATGATTGAGAAGCTCTCGGGCAAGCTCCGAGGCCTTGTCTTTGTCGCCGACGTCCATTTGAGTGAACTCTAGAATGAGAGCTTCGACTTGCCTTTCCATGAAGTTAATGTGTTCGACGTCACAGGTTTCGTCCTGAGAGAGCTTTTGTAGGGCACAAGCAAAATGGTCCCTCCTTCGTCTAAGATTGATGTCCTTCCGCAGCGGTGTCTTCCCGTCCCAAATTATTTGTTCGTAGAGCCATAGATCTCGCGGGGCGTAAGAACAAATTTGATCACCAAGGGTCTCTACGTTTCGTTGCCATGCTTGTCGTAATATCTGATGGATGAACATTTGCCCTTCCTTCGTCTGGTGGTCGCATTGCCGCAGTTGTTGTAATATCTGAAGTAGTGGATGTTGCGTAGGTAGCCGCTGTCTACCCAAGTTGGTTGCGTGCTCGAGGGAAATGGCCAAAAGCTGTATATGACCCTCATCCACCAAGTCGTATATCGTATCGAGTATGTGTCAGATGAGGTCAGGATGATCGTCAGTCAGAACGTATTCGAGCAAGTAGAAACCTCTGCGAGCCGCCATTCCAGCTAGGTCGCCCCTTCCATGTCGCCATAGCTCGAAGACCAAGTCAAAGGTGCGATACATGGTTCGACTGTCTTGCAATGGGGGCTGATGCAGATTGGTGAGGTATTGGGATATGGAATCAGATACGAGACCAGGCGCCTCCAGCTGCTTCTGAGTCCAAGACCACACCCTCTCGAGTATGGAATCCAGCCCAGTATAAGGTCCGAGAGTTGACGGCTGTCTAAATATGACTGTGCTCTCCAGATTGTTATGGGCCCTCTTCCTCCACGTCAGCGTTGTCCCGTTCGGTCCCCTGCTCCACTAACTCAAGTGAGGGTGTCATAGTTTTACCATGGCCCGCGGTAGGATTAATCCAGTTCCTTGTACTTTTCCTGATATTCCAAATGCTGAGGCGCTTCTTGTACATTCGCTCTCTTGCGTGCAAAGAGCCACATGTCATTAACACGATACGCGTGCATCCCGACATGGACGACTCACGTAGCTGCGAAGCCGGTTCTGGTCTTGACGATAGTCATGACCTCACTCAGCTTTTTGTTATCCCGAATATAGACCTCTCAAATGAGCTCTTTCTTGGCTTCCCATTCCGCCTCGGTGTGATCCTTGGAGCTTGACCCTCCACGCGCCCGGCGTGTCCCAGACTTCGATGCACCGAGGACGGTAGTCTCCATGAATCCGTGTTGATGATGATGTGCTATTGCGGAGACGATCTCGAGTAAGCGGCAGTGCCATCGGAGTTGGGGGCTGCGTGAGCTGTGCTGGCGCCAGCGGCCATACAAGCACGATCGCAAATGGCGCGTTTCGGAGACAAACGCTGAGGGGGGAAGAAAAAGCTCAAGCTGAGATTTACAAGAAAAAGAAAGTCGCTTCGATGCATATGCGCATATCGCGAATGGAGTACGTCCAAAGTAGCGTTACCAGGTATCCCTCAGCACAGAAGGTTACCTTTACCATTGCATTCAACCTGATTGGCCCAGCAAGCTTTGAAGCCATTCATATCATGTTTGATAGTACGATACGCGGTCGCGGTCCCCGTCGATAGTGCCTCCCGCTATCATGTTCAACCGGATGTGCAACTCGTACATGCGCGCCTCGAAGCTCCGGTTCATCGGCGTCAGCTCCGCCTCTGGCCGGCCAGTCGTCCGCGTCACGAATCGTCCCACCTTACCTCATACGATCTGAATGTGCTCTGAAGGCATTCAGAGACGCTCAGTCCAAGGATTTGCTGTCCTGGAAAGAGGAATTTAGCCATCATTCGTTCGGGTCGACCACACAGCGGCAGTCTTCACAGCAGCAGGGCAGACAGCCACAAGGCAAACAACAGGAGCACAAACAGCCGCACCGGAGACAAAGGCAGTAGCATCGGTACCAGAACTCAGATGCGATGACCCGCGGGCTATTTATCAGAGATATGTTGCAAAAGGGGAGGGTATAGAACGCAATATCGTAGCAGCATTAACCAACAGTATCGGAAGGCCGTGGGTCTGCCTCAACGGTATAGCAAGGTTAGCTACCAATGGTGTCTTGATTGGAAGCAGACGGGTCCACTGTAAGACGGGTAAAGGTTCTAGAGACTGGACCAAGGAAGAGATGATAGCGTATCTAGATTGGAGTAAGGCGGAAAATGCTCGCGTTGAGGCTCAGGTAGCGGCAGAGATGGAAGGTAACCCTTTTTGCTAGTAGAAGAGGTATGCATAATATCTGGGAGGCAGCCGCGAGGGATATGGAGAAACAGGAGGCTTTGTATTCAGACAGGCAAAGCTAGAGATTCATCGCCATTCCAGATTTTAGGATATGAACGCCACGCATGCGCAGGTGTGTGTTTTGGGGGCGGGGAGGCGGCGGGGGATCGTCTACTGCGACGGGCCCCCGTCGCTTGATTATGTAAGCGCTGAAAACGGCACTTGATTGGTTGCTGCCACCGGCGCCATATCAAGGCCCAATTTGGCTTCAACGAAGGGTATAAGATAAAATAAAGAGTGCTACTATTGATAATAGCCTCTAACGTACGATGTAAAAACTCGAATGTCAGGGGTTATTATCCTTTGTTTTTTCTCGAGGTCCTAGGTTCGATTCCTATAAAAAGCTTCTTGTTCTGCCCGATCGGTCTCAATATCAGCCCAAACGTGGGCAACGCCCCGAGTGCTTGAGACAGTTTTTTTTTTTGATCTGATCAGCTACGCGGGCCTCAACACGATCATCTTCCTGATTAGACCAATCTAAATAGGCCATCATCTCTTCCTTCGTCCAAGGCTTCAAGCCGTTTGACTGACCCATCTGTTTATAATCTAGGCACCAATCAAGATCAGCCTTCCCATATCGTGTTGGTAGCTTATGGGCTTTACGATAAAGCTGATTAGTCTTCCCGCTGTGTGGCGGAAGGCTCTGATACCACTTAGCTCTTGCCTGTATATATCTCTGATATATCGATCGAGGATGATCATAGGGATCTAAGCCGGCATCAGGATCGAGGCCAGCATCAAGATCAAGGCACACATCAAGATCAAAGCCAGCAGCCAAATCAGGGGCAGCCCGAATAAGGCCATTGCGAGTAGCCAGGTCTACCACACTTAGGCCATTACGGGTAGCAAGATCAGCATACCGTAAGGGGCACGATTTTGAAGCCATAGTATGGCCTTGTTGACGACATTTTGAGCACCTAGGCGGCGCCTTGGGCCTAGCTTGGGTCTCAATAGCCTCAAAGCCACTAGGCAGCCTTGTCGTACTTGATCCAGAAGACCGATCTGTATAGAAAGCTGGCTCAAGAAGAAGCTCATATGGTCTGGGCGCCTAAGATACCAATGCCGATGGAAATCCGAGAGGCTTAGAGGCAGATTATTATGTTGTAGCTGCTGTAGCTTATGGGCATAAGGCAGACCCAAGGTTCGTGTAAAGCGCCCAGTACAAGGGGGAACTGGTAGCTGATTAAGGCGTTCCTTTTGCTGGTAGACCTTTTCTAGGGCTTGGTACGAGACCCAGCCTCGAACAGGATGAAAGAGAGGGCTCGAGAGCCTGATCGGATTCCTCTGTTGCTGCCTTGCCTGATTTGCTTGAAGCTCTGCTAATTGGTTTTCAAGCGCAGCTTTGATCGCACTCCAAGCCTCAAATAGGTTCAAGACTGAGGATTGAAGATAGCCCTTGATAACAGCATGAATTCCTTCAGCCCGCGAGGTAACGGCATTACCAAAATGGAGATGTTGGTCAACCCAGGCCTTCACAAGCTTCTCCTTATAAGGATCGAGCCACGTTTGCTTAATATAGGTTACTTCTTCCGGGTAACGAAGAGCAAATTGCTGCTCAAGCTCTTGAACGTGGCTATCAAAGGCTTGCTCATCTTGCGAGGACTATAATCGTATGCCAGGCATTATAGAAGGTCTGCCAGTCTTGCAGCTTATCTGGCGTAATGCTTGAATCAATATTATGTAACATAAAGATTGGCCTGCAGTGCTGAACAATAGCCTTATTAGCATGCCAAAGGCAGAGTAGGCAGATGGTAGCCGGAAATTCCCTTGCTACGGCGTTGCGTAAGGCAAGGCATCGATCTGTCAAGATAAGGGATGGCATCCGGATTTGGCTGACTTCGTAGATTGATCGTAGCCGCTCTAGGACCCAGCAATAATCTTCTTCTTCTTCGCCAGATAAGAAGGCAAACGCCACACAAAAGGAACGATCGCAGGCATCAACGCCAACAATCTCAAATAAAGTCATCCCATACTTATTGGTCTTATATGTGCTATCTAGCACAAGGACCTCTGGATAGGCTTGAAGGTAGCTAAGTGACCTGGGATGGGCGAAAAGTATAGCTGAGACCTGCTTAGTCTCTGGATCGAAACGGATTCGGCTCCAAAAGCCTTCTTGATTGAGCTGGCTAGCTAGGGCCTGGATGCTGCTTTGGCCCTTGAGAAGATCTTGCCGACTTTGTGCAATACGGTTATTGATATCCTTCTGTGTAGCAAGGGTATCTGATGTTTGCCGTAGATAGGTTCGGATACCTTTTCCCTTGATCCGTGCGTTTGAGAGGTCTTGAATAGCTTTTTGATCAGCTACTGAGGCTGACCGATGTGTTGGATGTGCCGATGGATGTAGGCTTGGTGGATGGTTGTGCATGGCATGCTGAGGATCAAGGCGATGAGTAACAGCCCAGCTAGTAAGGTCTTGCTGTTGCTTGGCTAATATTGAAAAGGGGCATTGAGTGACTCTACCTCCGGTGTTACGCTTGCGTGACACTGATTTATCAAGCGGCTTGCAAGCACGATCATAGACCAACGTAACTGTCAGCCTTGATGATTTGGCGCGGTGCGAGCGCCTAGTAATCAAGGCATAGCCTCGAGGCTTTGCCCATTGATTAACGGCTTCGACGAGTGCCTCGCGAGATTGATAGATTTGCTCATTTGGTAGGCAATCAGTAGCCCACTGTTGTGGTTGATCCATTGAGGCGGTATTTGAAGGTGTCAGTAATCTGCACTTAGGGGCAAAGGAGGCCATATTGGGCCTTGATATGGCGCCGGTGGCGGCAGCCAATCAAGTGCCGTTTTCAGCGCTTACATAATCAAGCGACGGGCCCGTCGCAGTAGACGATCCCTTGGCCCGGCTATTAGTCCGGGCCCGTGTAAGCCACGAAGCCAGCAAACTGCAGTTCCCAGCTATTGATATATGTGCGCAACTTTTAATTTCAATGATCTAGAATACCAATGAATTATAGTTATCTATCTATCTGAATAGAAAGCTTTCTGTGCATCGCTATCTGCTGCCGCTGCTGCCCAGATCTCGTGCATACCTCTTCTGCTAGAAAATAGACTGCCTTCTATCTCTGCGACTACCTGGGCTTCCACCCGATCATCTTCTGCCTTGCTCCAATCTAGATAGGCCACTATCTCTTCCTTAGTCCAGTCTCTAGAGCCCTTCTGCATATCACACCGCTTACCCATCTGCTTCCAATTAAGGCACCACTGATAATCTGCTTTACTATACCGTAAAGGTAGACCTTGCGCCTTCCGATGTTGTTGGTTCGTTTTGATGCTGCCACGAGGCTGCCTCTTGTACCAAGCTTCTCTTCCTACAACATATCTCTGATAGATAGCCCGCGGGTCGTCGTATCTTAGTGCCGGCCCTGCTGTTGCTGCCGGAGCCTCTGTTGCTGCCTGTGCCTCCGTTGCTGCCGGCCACGCTGTTACTGCCGGCCCTGTTGTCGTGGCCGGCCCTGGCGTTGCTTAAACTGATTGCAGCAGCTCTTCGTGCCTTAGGGGGCATGCCTTTGAGCGCATTGTGTGGCCAATTTCATGGCATCTGCTGCATTTTAACTGTGCCTTTGGCCTAGTCATAGCTTCAATAGCTTCAAAGGCACTAGGCTCTCGTTGTGTGCTGGATAACGGCTTGGTTGAACTTGCCGTAATCCGATCAGACTGACGATAGGGCTCGAGCATCAGCTGATAGCTGCCAGGCCGGGATAAATGCCAATGACGATGGAAGTGATCCAGCGATAGGGCCCGACCTTGTTCCTGTAGATCCATCAGATCGTGGGCACAAGGCAGCCCGTATTTTCGATTGAAGACCTTTGTACAGCTTAGTAGATCGCTGTTTAACTCCGAGATCCGTTTTTGTTGCTCCCTGACTAGCCGTAAGGCCTCATGCGATACCCAGCCACGAACTGGATCGAATAGCGAGCCAGCTAGGTCTAGGGGTGTGCTAGACTGCTATTTTGATTGATTGAATCGCAAGTCAGCTAGTTGATTGACTAGAGCTGCTGTGATGGCCTTCCAAGCTTGATAGAGATCTAAGGTAGATTTCTGCAGATGGCTCTTGATCAGCCCGTGGATGCCTTCTACCCGCGATGTAACAGCAGTGCCAAAGTGAAGGTGCTGATCAACCCAAGCCTTAACAAGCCGGTCCTTGTACGGATCAAGCCAATTGGTCACTATATACGAGACCTCATTGCTATGCTGTGGCATATAGCGCTGCTTGAACTCTGATTCTCGTTGGGTAAAGGTCTGCTCATCTGCGGATCTGACAATTAAATGCCACCAGCTATAGAATTCCTGCCATTTAACAAGATCATCACTACTAGCAGCACTAGCTAGCTGCCTAGATTCTTCAATCCGTTGTTGATCTGATAGGAAGCCAGGTCGGCAATAACGTAAGACTGCCTTATTAGCATGCCACAGGCATAGCAGAGAGATAGTAGATGGAAAGCTGTGAGATACAGCATTCATACAAGCTAGGCAGCGATCTGTTATAATAACAGAGGGCAGTCGAGTCTGGTGGCGTTCGTACATAGATCTTAGCCGACCTAGAGCCCAGATATAACCTGCCTCTGTCTCGCCACTGAGGAATGCAAAGGCAATACAGAAGGACCGCTGGCAAGCATCAACGCCAATGATATCAAGAAGTGGCATCTTATATCTATTGGTCTTATATGTACAATCAAGCAACAGCAGATCTGGATAGGCTTGAGGGTAAGCTAATGACTCATGATGAGCAAAGAAACCAGCTCTTACATGATCATCGCTATCAGTCTTGATCTGACACCAATAGCCCTCTTTACCTAGCTGGCTAGCTAGGGCCATGATAGAGCTCTGGCCTTGGTAGGACTGCCGTCTGCTATCTGCAATGCAGTTGTAGATATCTTGCTGTGTTACAATTGAATCTGAGTTCTGCCGTAGATAGGTTCTGATATCCTTCGGCGCTATCCTCGAGTCAGATAGAGTAGCAATTGTAGATCTATCAGAAAGAGATAACTGCCTATGCGTAGGATGAGCAGATGGGTGCCAGCTTGACTGATGGTTGTGGACTGCAAAGCGCTGATCAGGACGATGCGGTATAGACCAGATACCATCAGATGACTGCTTGGCTAGAATAGAAAATAGGCAATTGGTCCGTCGTGTTGTTGTCTGCCGCTGCCGGGGCTGTGTGCTGCTAGGAGGCTTACCGCTACGATCGCATTGATACGCAACTATCCGCCTGCTGTTCTTCTCGCGTGTTAATCTTCCCGTAACAAAGGCATAGCCTCGGCTAGCGGCCCACTCGTTCATGGCCTTGAATAGAGCCTCTGGAGACTCATAGCTATATTCAGGGGGAAGGCAATCAGCTGGAAATATAGGGCTATTTTGTTGATCCATTTGTACAAATAGACGGATAGTAATTGAGATGGATTGATTAATTTAAACCGCGACACCTTCGCGATAGCTTCGTGGCTTACACGGGCCCGGACTAATAGCCGGGCCAAGCGTGCTTACATAATTCACACGGGACTCGTGTGAGATTGGAGGCACAGGACCCGTGTCTGTATGGGCTCCCGGGTACCGGTGTGTGTAGGAGTCGCCGCTAGCTAGATCGTCCGAAGTAAACGAGCTACCCTGCTCCCAGATCTGCGCCACAAGGCACAACTTTAACAAGAACGCATAAGAAACCCCTTATTATTAGATTATGAACAATATAGGAAGAGATTAGCCAGCTTTAAGTAAAGAATTTTCTCGGCCAGAGGACACTGCGACATGAAGAGGTGAGTGTCCTCTACCGAAGTTGAATAAACGAAATGTTCAAAAGTACCAAAGGCGGACTAACTGAGTGGCTTATACGGGTTATAGCTTCCATTTCTTATTAAAATATTACACGAGTCCGAGCATATCACAAAAGTCTTGAAGGAGTAGAAACGCGTATATAATTATGACTCTACGACGACACTTGGTGTTATGTATCTTATTTACTTCGAAGCGCACTGACGTAGAAGCGGTAAAATAAAATGTTTTAAGATCCATCGAATGTCCCAAATCCTTAGGTACCTCTAAACTATATTTATTAATCCAAATCAGAGGACTCTCGTCCGAATCCCAAGGAAATACCCATTACATGGTGGAAATGTCCACTCTCTGGTGAGGAATACTCGTAGTTGCTCTCCATAGCTAGCTACACTCTGCTTGAAAGAGCCAATACGATCGATTATACTAATTGATGCACGCAAGCCATAGCATATATCGAAGACTATGCTCTTGTAGTTCGCGACGCCTACAATACGACAAGTGTGGCTATCCCAAAGGCCGATTTCGATGGTTAGTGGCGAATATGTTTCCAGTCCAGATAGCTAATGATATAGTCGCGAGAAAGCTAGCAGTGGGCAAGCCCCTGTCGCTCAGATCGCAACCCCCGGCTTGAGACCGGTTACAGTGAGCTCTGTTAACTAATTTTTCCACTGATATCATCGCTCCTAAATGACGTGGCAGAGCGGGCCCATTCTCCGCCCTTGAATTGAAATGTCTCAGATTGTTAGCTTGCAGGCATCCTGGCTGCTGGCATATCGTAGACTAGATGCATCCGGACGATGGGCCGCAGCCCCACCATTTGTTTAAGCCAGCCACTCCCAGACTTTTGCAAGGACGGGAGCGGCCTGCAATTCGCAGGTAATGCCCTTGAGGTTGCCAAGGGACCTATCGGATGTCTAAAAGTCAAACTTCTCGGGTGACTCTTAAATATGAACTTCAAAATCCTCGGTCTCTAGCCTCAATATTGCTCTATCTCTCTATTATTTCCATCCTCGACACCACAGGTTACATTCAGTCACCCCGACCTACTCGACAGCAATGGACACGCAACACAACGCATCACAGACAAGTGATAATATCAAGAAGGACAACAATACATTGATCGATCTGGGTTGGCCCTTAGCTATCGCGATTTGCGGTACGATCATCGCATTTGGGATACTGGGCAATGTTCTGATTTGGTGGACGAAAACGAGGGCGTTTCGCAACTCCAGCTCCGCGACAACGCTAGGTTACCGCGATCTTGAATCTCAAAGCGTACACAGGAAGCCGCTCCTGCGTGGAATCTGCCCGAGACTTGATAGAAAAGTCCTGGTCAAGAAACGTCACCTGCTTTCTAGGGCTACACTAAGCAACTTTACATGGGAGTCGACTAGTGACTGCGCAACCATGCGCTCGGTCCCGACGCTCCCGGTCCTACCGAAATACAATGCCTTTCAATCTGGCAGAGCCAACACGTCCACGAGCGGTGCCGAGCTGGCGAGTCCAAGGCCCAGTGGTAAGCGTCGGAGCTCTTCCGCCAGGTCTGGAAGGGGGTTGCCCCTCCGGCGCGGGTCAACGCGAAGACCGCCTCTCCCTAATCACGAGTTTTGGAATTTGTGGGCGACCACCCCTACAGTACAAAGAATAAGATCTTGTCCCCAGGAACCGAAAGCGCCAACGAAACAAAATTCGGGCTTGCCGAATATCCAGAACTATTCGCTGCAGGTTCACCCAAAGGACGGCGAGGACATCACGGAGCCAGCGAGCGTGACCCCGACCATCTCCGTAGGAAATATGCCTCATTACTCCAAGCCCATCAGCCAGCAAATGAAGGGTCAGTCACCTCCCAGGGATACGGAACGGTACTCAAAAGTGTCTTATGGCTACGCAACACCCTGGAGCCCAAATGTGGGTGTGCAAGATGTCAATAGCCGATGCGATACGGCAGCATCGGCATCGCACCCAGAAAGTTCTTGTTTCGACATTTTACCAACTGAGCCGCCAAAAATCCTTCGAAAGGGCTTTTTGCCCTGGTCGCCAGGGCAGATGCTCATCGATTCAGCGGACAGCAGGGCACACGTGGGAACTCTTATGGGTAGCTCACGGGTAGCAAACCATAGCCGCCTCGCCAACTCTGTCAGGCCTGTGGCAATAAACGTTAGCACGGCCCCAAAAGGTACACGGGGCCAGCTCCTTACACCGGCCGTCCCAAATCATATGGAACATAGAGAGAGAGCGCGGTCTGGCGCATCGGATCCTAATACTCCTAGCCAAGGACATCAGCGCCACCAACCGGCGCTATCTTCAGCTAGCAGCACATCCACCGCGAGGTCAGCTGCTTATGGTGCCACCATATCACAGCACGAGCCTTTCTATTTGCAGAACTTGCTCGCACAGCCGATCTCCACTCCTCCCTCTTGTCAACATCATGGCGTCGCCACACCGACTGTCAATTGGAATGCGTGGCAGCAACTGGACAAGCAGCGACCACTAAGCAGAGCCAAGACTACCTCCTAGGTGAGTGATGTCACTAGCTTTGGACTAACAAAGTCTTAAGCTGTATCGCTTGCTATTAGTATACATGTCACCTCATCCCCGATTGCTGTCAGCTTGGCGGTGTGAGGAGTGAAATATTAGTGAGACCCAACATGGGCCACTAGGGAGGGATCTGTCATAATAGAAGTCGCCACTTATATCTGTACAACCTCCACGAGCTTGGTCTTTATCGATATGAAACCTTTCTAGCTCATGGCTGCCTTCAGAGATGACCAAGTGAGGGATGATCCCTTCGTCCCTTATAAGCGTAACGCTTCACACTGACCGGCTGCCGCCAACACGAGGCCTCCCAACTCACCAGATATAATGATACTGACTCAGGGCACTTTATGAAGTTTCTCGCATGAACAAAGCAGTAGTCGAGGTCAGTAGTAGTAGCTGTAGCTGATAGTGTTGGTGATATTTTGGTAGTATTTGGGAGACCATAGGCGATAGGCTTAGGTTTGTTATTCGCCGCGTGGACCTCGCATCGCTGCGTCCTTCCACATTGGCGGTTCGACCCAATTAGCCTAAAAGCCGAGCCTGCAAACCCCAGCTCCTTATGGTACTCCCACCTCTCCACATCTTTGACCTTTTACAGCTCCGCGCGCAAGAGCTCATGCACGCATATTGTCAAGCTGTTGCGGCCCTGCACCAGCTCTTTCCCCCCCTCTGTACCCCCTTTTCTACACACTTTTGGGTCTCCCTCGCTGCGTCTCCTAGCCTGCTTGCTGCATTCCTGCGTGCTAGATTTCCCGCCACGGTCTCCTCTAACCCTTCGGAGCCTGCACGCTTTCGATCTTCCGTCTCCGTCATCCAGCCTGCTGTGTCTCCGCGCACCAGTTTTCAGCAGTCAAGTCGCCGAAATCCTTGGCCTCTCCGCTCGCGATGTCCTTGGTCGACTCGGAGGCTCTTCGGCCGGAACACTTTCCTTCGCCGCCATGATCAGATTCACCTTGCCCTCAATGCTCAAGCCTCATATTCTGTGGTTGTTGCGTCTGCCTCTTCCGCAGGTAAGCATGTATCTCGATCACCGAGCCTTTGCTGACTCTTTTGGCCTACAATGGTCTATTTACGGTGTCTTTCACTCCCACACCTCATCGAAACGATCCTCTTCTCCGCTGCTGCATCCCCGAGAAAGATATGCTCGTTGCTAAGGCGATTGGACATACCTCAGCGAGGAACTGAATACATTGCTCCGACTCCGAGCTCTGCAGCAATACCTTCGTTCACAGGTTCTCTGGCTACACTCTCCCGCCTTAACGTAGGTCAGGCCTGGCCGAATCCGTCGACCATCAAGCTGACCAGCGACCCGTCTGTGCCGTTCAGCGATGGAGGAATCGATTGAGCTCGGCGAGATCCGTCATCCCCCCACAGGTAGCCAAGTTCCCCACGCCAGGGTTTGAGGATGATCTGGCCTCAGCATGCTAACGGGGGTCGCTGTGCCCTGGTTACTATTTACCGCCGACACATGGTCAACAACTTCTCTCTCCAGGCGATCCTTACTGTACTTGAGCAGGGATCGAACAAACCGTCCACATGTTCCAGGAACTTTTCAGCATGACATACAAGGCTTCATGGCGAAACGGCAATGTTTACGTCTCCACAGACAAGCGCTTCCCCATCAACACCGAAACGGCCGACGTCGTGCTGCCGTCGAAAAAAGACAACCTTGCGTACCCGCCAGAATATCTGCTCTCACCGCTTGATGGCCACCATGATTCACTTTGAGCGCGATTAGACTGGGTTGCGGCTGGCTTCGACCGAGCTCAGTGTAGCTCTGCATCCTCGACAGCTACAGCCACGTCCGGAGCTGCAGGAGTAACTTGCCTTCATCACATGGTATATGCTTGGTGCGAACCTTGGCTTTTCAAAGACTTCTTGATGGACATCTCGCCCCGGCTCAAGAACTACTCTAATGGCTGGTGCTGCGGCTTCATCGGCCTCGTCCGCTCCAACAGATGCTCGGGGGTTCCGAGGGCAAGTTTTTCTCCAATGCCGCGCGGGAGCAGGTAGAACCACTGCTACCTCGATGACTTGACCGAGGGCAGCTTCGGACTGTGTCCCAGAGTGGTTCTGCCGATTCGTGATTGGCTCCTTGAAGCTCCCGACACCGTAAGTGGCTTTTTCCGGGTGTCTGTCTTTCTCTCGGCTATTATGGCCATTAAGATTGGAACCGACTTGGCCGCTCGCATTTAGACCATAATCGGCTGGCCTAACCAGACTCCAGGGTTCAGCGTCCAATCTGGCATGCCGACAGAGACTCTGCCGATGCACGTCAGTCGCGCCGGTTTTTAGCCTCTCACCTTGACCGGCTTTCAGGGTCTGTACGAAAGCAGCGGGTCGAGCGTCACTCTGAGTTTTGTGTATAGACATCCCCGCTTCGTCAAACTATGCCACGGGGGCGACGACGGATTTGTCTGTGCTTCCTCAGATACCTGGCAGCACCACGACGACGCGATGAGGCCTGAGAAGATGATATGCAGGGCTAAGAGCATCCGGCAGTACGGCCTGATTGTCCTTGCATTCCCTCTAGGCAGCTGCAGACCATGGGGATCCCCCCAAGCAGCCAGGATGAGTAATGGGGAGATACTCAATTTATGGCAAGGGTCGCGTACTTAGCATTGGCTCTCTTAGCTTCATCCAAACTTACTCCGCTTCGGTTATAATATGCACGAGTTATCACCTCGGAGCGTTCGGTAGTGATGATCCGGGGTCAGAGCTTTAAGTAGGGCCGCTATGTGGGAGGAGACGTGTATTTGCCGGTGAAAAGTACTGATATGAAGGTGACCGGAGCTTCCTTCATGCTTTGAGAGACGTGTCTTGTCGGATGAGAAATACTTACAAGGAGGTGACCGAGACTGAGAGACGTGCCTTTTCAGACGAGAAATACTGGCGTGGAGGGAACCGAGGGCTTCTTCATGCGCTGGTAGACGATTCAAATAGCGAAGAAGAGCCCGAGAACGCGGCCCCAGGAACCGCCGTCACAACAGAGAACGTCTGGTGGAACTTGCCGTATTTACATTTACATAATATGCGCAGAGCTACCCTACCAAGCATAGATGCCTCGATCCTTGCATAGGTTACTCTAGAGATCAGCTAGTCATTGGGGTTCTGACTCAGGCGCTCGTCTCGGCCCGCGAGCCTACGACTGGCTTTATCGAACGTATGGAGCTTTTGGATAGATTTTCGGACGAAGGCGTGGATTGATAGATAGCGATACTGGCATGGGTATCGCGCTCCAGACGTAACCCACCCGTGTGTCTAACCTCCTTCAATGCATCGCATGAATCCTGCGGTACAAGGCAACGCCAGCAGCAACCGACCACCGCGCGCCTCCCTCGGCGACTTGGATCCCTTTACACATTTACGGACCCTCGTTAGGTTATCCCAATCATATCACTCCGATGGCCGCTGTATGTTTCTGGAATTTGGCAGCGGGTAAAGTCATGGATCAAGCCAGGCGTCCCGTCAAAATAACGAAATCAACATCCTCGCTCCCGTAGCCTATCGAGGCCGCGAATAAATGATCACACTCTCGCTGCCCCTTGATGGAATTTCTCGCACCCTGTGTCCTCACGATCGAAGTGCCCACCGCACCAGCTCTAAGCCGCGCCTATATCTTGTCCTTATTCTCTCTCCGTCATCGGTTTGCGTTGGCCTAATTGCGCGAGACATAAATCACAAGCTTACTGTTTTCCTCTTTGTAGCCATCGCGCCCCTCCATTTATCGATGGCTAGTCCAAATGTGACCTGCCTACACTCCCGACCTCCAATGAACGCGCCTGAGGTCTCAGGGCTAGCGAGTCGCTGTGATCGAGCACCATGATGGCCTCCCTCTTGAAACGATCTCGGCCGGCTCGGCCCTTCTGCTGTGCGTAGTCGACAATGTCCAAAGGTGCCCCAATGTGGAACAGGACCGTCATGTTCGGCCCGTCGATGCCCAGCCCCAGATCCTTTGCTGGCGTGATGACCCTGCCCTCGCCTGAAAGCCCCGCTATCGACCTGACACCGATCCACGCTCCTAGCCTCTCCGCCTTCGTATCGTGTGTATCGATGTCACGGTGGCAAGCATGATAACATTCAAGGCTTCATCTACTGGCAGGCGCCGCAACGTTGAGTTTGCTACCCGTCAGCGGATGTTTGGGCATGACAGCTCAGCCGTCGTTTCGGATGTCCTCAATTGGAGAAGCATGTCGTAGACCGCGTTCTACCACGGCTTGGAAAGGCACGACCAGCTTAAGGTCGTCAGACCCGGCCTTAGCTGTTCGTGCTAGAAAGTGGGAAGAGAAAGGGTTGGAGTATACGAAAAAGATCGATGAATTGAAGACTGTGATAGGAGCAAGTGCTTTGTGTTTAATGTTGGAGGTAAATACGATCGGAGAACGGTCGACATGCTCGCCATGCGCTTGACGCCGTCATCTGCTAGTTGTGCGGCATTTGCGTTCTGCCCAATCCAAAGTTAGTGAAGCGCCAATAGACCGCAAGCATAAACTTTCGAAACATATGCGGGAGCTTCAATGAGGGGTCCTCTGAATTCTTCGGAGAGACAGTTGCCGATGTTTGCAAATGTGATCTCGCGCATATCGTAGCGCCCAGAGCCTAGCGTCCCAGGCATAACATCGTCCACAGTGAGTGAGAATATTGATCTGCCCTTTAGGTGAGGAAGTCATTTGTGAATTGAGCCTGTCGAATGTCCGGGAGCGGGGCGGGGTGCCAACTGAAGAAAGCTTGGGTGAGATTGAGGACACGTGTAGTAAATAGGTTTATCAGCTCTGACGGGCTCTGCTCGCTGTGATTGAGACCGAGAGTCATTGACATGAAGTTAAACACGTCTTTCTCGAGTGAGTAGGCACCAAGAATCTGCTCCTCCCATGTCGCTGCACAGTGCCGAGACAGTCGTCACCGGGAGCGCTTGTTGCTGCCATCGATATGCCACCAAAATATGTGACGATGCATGTGACAGCTTTGACTCTGGAGACAGTAACTGTTACGATGGCTATTTCTTTAGCCCAAAGTCCCATCATAGTAGCGTATTTTACTTGATCCGAATAGGGGAAAGTGTGGATGGTGACACTCGTTACTCCAGATTACCTACACGCCAAGTCTAGAGTAACCCTATGATTAAAGTTGTGGTCGACTGACGAGGATGTGAGTGGGATCAGGCCCGGCATTAATACCCCTGGCTGATACTGAGCCCTAATGTCGGGCAAAGAACCCATCGGGGACTTGATGTGGCGTTGATACGATGTGAAAAGTAGACGGGGATGCGGCTCAATGGGAGACCGGGGCCGTCCTACCATTTCCTCACGGTAGCCCACCACAGTCCCCTAGATGGAATCGACCTACCGTTGAGGGAAGCTATTCAATGCCTTAAGGACCTCTCGGATCCCTCCAGGACTGAGATACATATAGTTTGGGGCTCGCCGAGCAGTCATCCAAGGGCTTGAGTGGTTGTTCTTGAACTACTCCAAGTCCTCCAGGATCAGATAATTGCCTTCTCAACACCAAGAAGTGGTTGAGAAGGATGTAAGGGGCTAGATCTAGGCTGCGAGAGAGCAGAAGTTGCAAGTAGAAGAGTCTGCTATCAGGAAAGACACATTCTACACTGCAACACTTACGGTCACACTTTTTGCGGGTTTGCCACGCGGCCAGATCAAGCACATGGTAATCAAGAGTGAAGCAGAATGCTTCCGACGCACCCTGCTGTTGACCCAGCAGCCCAAAGTAAATTTATACAATTGTGGAGAAAGACAAAGCAGCCAATACAACGCATGGGTGCAGTTTTAAACCGCCACTGACTGATCTGCTGTTCCGCGACAAACGTCCCGTGACATAATGCAGATCTGCCTACCAATTCAATTATCGGTCGGTGGACTGGTATGTGACAGGTTTTCCTTTCAGGCCGGATCGTGAAGCAACTGAGACACGCATGTTAATAACACTGAATCCCCTTACCCAGTAGTATCGTTCAAGTGCCACCATGTACTGCTCGCGACAATATGAACAAGAATAAGAACTAGAAGAAGCGCAGTATCAGCTGGGTTTGATTCTCGTACATACCTGCTGTTAAGATCAGATTGGCAGAGTCGTCCATAGACTAGCGGTGGCCTGCACCGAATGCGATCGCAGAAAGCAGAAGGCGGATGCACTCTTCCTTGTCGTATCCTCATTTTGCCAAGAATTTGCAGTGCAATTTCATGTAGCCCTGTCACTGAGGTACGAAACGCAGGGTGTCTAAGCGTTGTCGATACGGATGTTCGAGTCACACAAAGTAGACGGCCGAGCGATCGAGCGAATGTTTGGACCACCCGGCGACGGTACCACCCCTTCTGCAAACCCTTGAGCTCAGCCACATCCGGATGCGTCAGTTGGGCTTAACAAGTCAGGTATGGTAGCTGCTACCCTCTGACCAGCTCTTACCTGACTATTAGCAAAGACGCCAAAGACGCCAAAGACGTCCTCCACTTGATAGTCATATATCTCATAACGATATACTGTCGATCCTGCCCACCAAGCGCCTCATACGTAATCAAAGGAAGGAGATATGGTGGGTTTTGGAGACTTGGACTGGTATGTCATCCGCTCCGCGCCATTCCTAGGCAATGCTTGACGTTTCAGGGAGCTTGCAAACCTATTGGGCCAACCTTATGTGTTTTTCTCCTTTTTTTCTTCTTTTTTATTTTATTTATTTTTTTTGGGTGGGACGCTCAGCTAACCAATCTTCGTCACCCCCTCACTTCCGCGAGGTTGAGGGGGTCAGCTACCTTCAATTGATGCATCGTCTGATGGAAGATAGGACGATCGTCGACGGCTGGCAGAGTGGGTTGCCAGGTTCCTTTCCTAATTTAATGGAGGTGGAAAAGTTAGAAGGGCTCTGGACACCATGGCAGCAATTGCATCTTTACGTCGCGCAATTCTGGTTCAGTGCGAGTCGGTCTCAGTCATTCACAGCAGAGGAGCAATGGTATAAGGCATTCACACACGCATCTGTGTTGCGGATGTTGGATTGCTCCCTGAAGCTTCTACGCCATTGTCAAGCCCGGAAGATTCGGGCTTAGTTCGTCTACTTCTATATTCTCGGGCAGCTTTACGGTTGCACTGTATAACACGAAATTGAGACCAACAGCACTCAGGTACTCAGACGACGCTGCAACGGGCGCAAGACTTGCTAGCAAAGGGGAGGGCGAGAATAAGTCAGTACATGGAAATTATCATACAAGGCCTGGTCAGAAATACCCAGTATGAGCAGTTAGCTCACAAGAAGGCTCTTCAATTTTCTCAACCCTAATATTATGCGATGAAGGCCGGTGCGTAAGAACCCCAGACAATGTGGTGAGCGAGATGAGCACCGGAATGCGCGCAGCAACTACTTCGACTATATAGATGAACATTTAGATGCGGACATGGACGCCCACTTCGGCTGATTAATGCAAAAGGAGGCAATGGGTTCAGCTTAGCTTCTATATCAATGAGGCAATTAAGTAGGTAGAGCGCGTCGTAGCAGATACGGTCCTAGCAATATGAGCTAAGAGATTCAGTAATATCTCAGCAAATATACACACGAATCGTTCGTATCTTAGTAGACTGTGACACAAATGCGACCTGAGTGCGAAAATAGGATGTTAATCCACATAGTCCGTAGACGTCCCTATACAGTAGTTCTATATACATCAGTAGAAAGCGAGACCCCATTAAGGGCAAGTCTACGCGCCTGAGTCATTTTTGCATGCTGCTTAGCAACCTTCTGCGGACCGGCGTAGCCATGAAGTATATACCACCACACCGTCGGCTATATCGTACTCGGGGGACTGCTGCTTGATCGTGACAGTGTTAGTTAAATCCCCGTGCGCCGTTGAATTTGAGCAGATATATACAAAAACCCCTTTATACCTTTAGTCAGCAAAGATGGAATGAGGTACCGCTAAAGTTGTCACCGGTGGCCATTCCGGAAGCATCCTTAGTGTAGATGACCCTAGCATAAATGGTTATGTACAGTACGAAAGAATGCAGGTATCAAACTAATCCGAAGAGGAGGGGATAATGGGAGGTGCCCCCCCCGTAACTCACAGGATGGCTCTCAAACATCGGCGTGTCGCCGATGGTGTCGAAGACTACTCCACCGGTACTAACCTAAACATGATGGAAAGAAAGCGAGTAGCGGCGACAAACTCAACGTTAGGCTTGCCTCAGAGCATTCTTGCACTCCCTAGACGGCATTACTGGTATCATTGACCGACACAGCCCGACAAGCCCCGGCAGCTAGCGACTGACGGTTGTTGACGTACCAGACAAGTGCGATGACTGAGGCTGTCATTCAACTGATCACGTACTCAGGTGCCAATAATTGTATTGCGACAGTGAGGATGGCACAGAATTATGAAATCGGCTTATATTTGGTGAAAAATTGGCTGCCTTTGCATTTGCATAACTTATTGGGAAAAACTACCTCCCTTTGATAAGCACTACCTATCAGGAGCGGACACAAAAAATCAATAATGAGGCAGATGCCAACATTCCAAAGCATCAAATCAAACAGCCAATTGATGATTCTAATCGGTCAAACTTGGGGCCGTTTTTGATAGATGACCTGGTATCCGACTTAAGAGAGCTGACCAGCGTAGATGCAGTTGTTGGTAACATCGCCCCACTAGTTGGGTTACAGTCAGCATACGGCGAGGATGCGAATCCGACGAAATCAATTGCACAAGATCTACTCACAGCGATGTTGTTCTTCGAGTTGAACTCGCAGCAGACGACGGTCGCAGTGCAATGCTCGTAGAGGAAGTCGGACTTGTTAAGGCCTGAGTGGCGAATTAGTTTTGTTCAGAATATTGGAGAATCAATGTACTGACCGCCAATGTCAACAGCGCCGCAGTCTTTACCCTTGTCACAGCAAACAAGCTGTTGGTCCTTGGCGCATATCTCTTCCGACTCCTTGACCGTCATCGAGGCGAGCGCACTCCGTTTATAGATACCCTCAGGGTGAGGTTCCGCAGTGAATGCAGCCGCAAGGGCAGCGAATACGAGCGTAGTGTAGGCGAGCATTTTAGTAGAAGAGTGTGGATGTAATTGGAGGGCTTAAGTGTGAATTTGTGTCTATGAATAGTATTGAGCGAAGACTTAGAGCATTATCACAAGGATTCAGCGCTTTATATTCCTGGCCATGCTGCTGTGTTGTGCTCAGGCCCTGTGTGTACCTACCGAATGAATACGCGATGGAATGCCAAACATTCGTCCATTCCACGGAATGGATTGCTCAGTAGTGCGCCCACTGGGCCATCGACCAATACTCTGGCCTCCTGCGTCTCTCCCTTGTAAACTGACTTACATAGCCTTACGTTTGCCTTTTGAAGAACAAGGTAGTCATTTGACTGAATACAAAGCACACCACTTACATGAGATACGGGATGCAATTTCTATTCAGAAAATGCAATGATAATGGGGCTCAGTAAGAACTCGAACTTATTAAGTGTTCTAGACCCATGCCCACACGGTACAAGGTAAACCTTGGCGTGCAGCTTTTCCGGCTCAACGTGCAGTGCATGCTGGTATTCACCAAGTTTCGCACGAGCAGAGAAGCCAAGCGACCGGCGATGGCTTCAACAAAAATGCCTCGTGGGTTGCACAGGCTGCTCCTTTCGTTCTTGAGTAATGTGAAGCCTTCGTTATAGAACCGTATGAGGCGAGTCTGCCATTACTCCTGTTGCGAACGACCTAGCGAGCTTGGCCCACTCACCCCTATCTTTCCGGGTTCGGAATGACATCGTCAACATGGCGTAAAGCTCTTTGCAACCGACGAATGCGGACTACCAATGGGGACCCGTTGCCACGAATGCGGTAGCTAGCTCATCGGGCCATATCGCCGCTTCCTAGCTCCTATAGGAGTCCTAGGGCGGTTTTCACGAGGCGCGAGAAAACAAGTCTCTAAAGGAAGCGACAAACATTCATGGAGCAGGCCTGCTCGAGGGGGCAACTCTGGCAGTCGTCTAGTAACCTGGCGCACGAGCACTGTGCACCATTATCCAGAACCGGTGCGCCCTCCAACCATCAGACGCGCGTGCCTCCTCGGGGCTCGAAACTCTTAAGTAGATGTAGTTCGGAATGAAAGCGGCTAGAATCACGCCATGAAGTTCTGAGACCATATGTGTCTCAATGGAAACTCTGGTGCTTTGTTTTCACTTTTTACTCTTTTTCTCTTTCCAGTCTGCGTCGTTAATCGTCTCATCTACAATGTGATCGCTGGAGTCCAGCCGAACGGGCTGGCCGATACGCCCGGGTTTGATCGAAGAAGAGGACTTGCTAGTACTCATCCCTCCCGAGCGGAGGTAGGGAAGCCGAAGAGTAAGTTAAACACATTCCAAGTAGGCAAGTTACATGTTACTTTGATTAAGGCTATCTCCAACCGCGCCCGACATAATATATGTATATGCGAATGTTAGATTAAAGGCCATCGAATAACATGCCTGTCGCTGAATCTGTAAGCATTCCGGCCCTGACGTGAAAGTGGAAAATTATCTCAATTTCTCTCGACCGCGGTCAACAAAGCTTCGAGGGTTTACGAGGGTAGACAGAGTTCTCTAATGCGACCCTCTTTTGGCTCATTGTGGAATGCCGCCCGTTGCAAGAAGGTGGAGATATATGGTGTAAGTGGGTGTGTTGGATCTTGTGCCCCATCATTCCAGAGCGGGTGGCGCCGATCTTGCCGCAATACGGCATGCAATCTAGCTGCTTTGAGAATTATTTCATTCCATTTTTCTCGCTCGTTCCGGTCAAGTTGCTCCTCATCAAACAGACATGAGGGAGGTCTCAAAGCGTAAGATTCAGGCATAAAGCCATACGCTGCCACCAGTCCCAAAGGTGAAAGAGGAGCACTGTTGATCGCCTCGATCTCGATTAATCATATTGATATTTCCTACGCAAACTCACTGCACATCTTTAGCTATGCGTGCTCTTACTCTTCTTGTAATCGCGGTTCTTGCTCTGGCAGAGACTACTCCCCTTTCCGCTCTGGTCTGTCGTCAGGATCTATCCAAGATGACGGTTTCTGAGGCGAACTATGCCTGCGGAAATGGCTAGACTATCTCCTGTTGCAATTCCATCAAATATGGTGATGACATCACCGAGTCTGATGGCGTCCTCTCTGGTATCACCAGCGGTCTCCTCGGCGACGTGTTAACGCTGGCCGATGATTGCTCCAAGCTTGATGTTGCTGATCGTATGTACAAAGAACGAGTAAAGAATTTGACACGAAAAACTGACTAGATAGTTATCGGTGTCTAGGACCTTCTCAACGACCAGTGCACCAGCAACATTGCCTGCTGCCAAGAAGCGAATCAGAAGCTGTAAGTTTATGTCGGATTGCTGTGCCACACAGGATCGGAGTTAACAGAAAACAGAAAGTTGGTTTCGTAGTTGCAGCACTGCCCTGCATTGCATTGGGTAGCCTCATTTATTAAAGAAGAGGTTGACAGGATGACCTCCTTAGCTCGAAGCCGTCCAGCTCCCTGCTGCCGAGTCCGTCGAGGAGCCCAACCTTAAGATTTCCAGAGATAGCTAGAATATCCACACCGTGTGGGAGACCGTTGTTTACACGGAGGAATCCTACGCAAAACCCACTGGTGCTGCCCAGGCCCGCCGTTACCTGCACAGCCACCACCGCAGCCACGGCCGTCGCAACCTCCACTAAGCGGTTGACTAACTGACACCCTGCCTAGCCGCCTTCATCGTCACAGCATTAGGAAGTAATGCATGTCATTTGGTTTCATTAGGACGGGGAAGGTATTACGGGCTTTCTTTCATTGCACATCGAGAGTTACGGAGGCTAGCCTGACGTGGAGCTACACATGGCGTGCATTGCTTGCGGAGCAAAAACAAGTCTTCCAAATTCAACTCGCTTAAGAGACGTGACAATCCTTTCTGACTCTGAAAACCGGACAATGCCCCAGGACAGACCTCCTACTCAAAGGGCTTCGAGTGAGAATTCTCTCTTTCCGTCTATACTCAGTGAGCACGTTGGATGCCCGCAGCTGCCTTTATGGGCCTAGATGGAGGAGCAATGGCGACTTGTTTGACTGACTCGCGGCGAGCTTGATTACTACCATGAAATTGTCAAAGCTATGTGACCGTTAGAGCATAACAATATGATTCGGATCGATAGCGAAGAACATGGGAGTGAAGACTGTATCGCGGATATTCCTGCGCCCCGCGTGGAGAGCCCGATACCAAGGTGGTCCAATTTGTTAGTGAAGGGATGTAGGACGCGGCTATGACTGGAAAAAAACATGTGAAATGCGGCGGATAGGCTGAAGCAAACCATGAAGCAGAGATAGATTGGAGACACGGAGAGTACATCAGGTCGATCAATGGATCGCTATATGTCTGGGACTGTGCCAGTAGAGTTGGCGCGCAAGAATTCGATTTAGCCAAAGAGGTAGTAGAGGGAAGCGATGAAATGTGACCATATATTAACTAATGCGGCAGAGGAGGTATTAGTAGATGGCCTGGGTAATATTTAGAGAAGCTTGCGTGTCTCATTGTATGCCCTGAACGTACTAGCCGCGGATCCTCTGTACGAGAACAACGCCTACCTGCTTTGTCTCGGCGTGATTCGGTGAGGACTTCAGGCTTCAAGTTTCTTTACCGGTGCCCTGTAAGGACATATCCAGTGTCTCTGGATTGAGTTTCAGTGACGGGTTGGCGAGTCATCATTGCCTCAACCTTGGATCATAGATACACCTCTGATAAGACGCTGCAGATAGTTAGCCCGAGAGGCCTTCGTGGGATGTTTAGCGTTTTAAAGCTACTCGATTAGCCCCGATAAAGTTACTTTGGCTTATTGGTGATCTCCTTTTCCTTCATGATCATGGGATTGTTTGATCTCGGAAAAAAATGAAGAGGTAGTTCACAGTATGCACAGCAGCTTAGCCAGCTACTCAGATCGTAATTCACACCCGAAGTAACGTGTTGTGGATATCTTTTATCGCCTTGCGCTACCTCCCCGTTTGCTCGATCAGGTCACGAGGCATAACGGGCGCTCCGCCTCGCGTGAGCAGCGCCTAGCCCTGGAGCTCTCACAAAGCTCTAGAAGTATACCAATATCACGTTCTATATGCCTGCACATTACTCTTGTATTATTTAGCCGCTAGATGTCGGCTACTTTGGACCACTTAAGCAAGCGTACGGCCGCGAGATTGAAACCTGTGCGTACGCATGTGACCCATATCAATAAGCTCGAGATCCTCTACGCCTTCTGTAAAGCCCACTTTACCGCCCTGACTAAGACGAATACTAATGAAGGCTTTCTAGGAGCTATTAACATGTCTTGAGATCCACCAAACATCATTTCAAAGCTTAATACGGTCTTACGAACACCAACGCCACCTAAGACCGCCCCCGCGATCAGATAACCTTGGGTCTCCAAGACACCAACAAATGCGCACGGGGCCAGGGTTCAGTCGGAGCATATTAGAACTCAGATATTGATGCATCAAAATAGCTCATCGATAACAATCCTAGCTACCATTAACCGATTTACGAAAGGAGCAACGGCTATGGTGCATTAAGTTGCTCTTCTACCTGCCGAGGTCTCGTTGCTTTTTATAACAAATGAGTCACTAAGCTACCAACAAAAGGGCTAGAAAAACACGCCTAAGGCTTAGTGGATCTCTTACTATGCAAGATAATAGGATCGATTGGATTGGAAGGATCTGGACGAGCAGATAAACAAAGAAGAGCGCTAGAGTAGCCGTTAGTGAGGGGTAGCTCGCATGAAGCTGCGAGGCTGTCGGATCTGTGGCAAGGCTAGGCATAACGCTCGAACATATCAAAAAGTTCAGAAACCATATGATACATCTAATTGAGCTATTTTTGCAGTAGATCATCAATGTTGTGGTAGTATAATTGAAGGTCTTGTACACATTGTCATTGAAAGCGCGCGACTCGCTTGTGGAGTACGTTACATTTATCGTATTTAGATTGATCTCAATGCAAACTCGTCGCTAGACCTTTCAAGCATTTCCTGCCCAAACGAATCTCCGCATGTCCCTTAAACTTGCCGACCAGGCACTCATGGTAGTGCAGTTTCTTTCATTGCAACATCAACCGCTCTTTTTCAGTTCCTGCACCCTTGATTTTGGCTAGTCTCTTCTGTGGCCGCAGATACAAGTTGCGTCGAGACGCCTTTTCGAAACTTTCTCAAACAGCTTCTTTCCGAGATAAAAACTGAGTCTCATCAAACCAAACATCCGTGACCGGCCTGTGTGCGTGTTTTGCCAATACCCACTTAAAACACATCCAAAATTCTTCGACTAGACGGTGACGTTTTTCCCTCGAGGTGAAGGGGCAATGATTGACTCGAGTCTGCAGTTGAATCTCAGGCAGCCTCACTGGATTTCTAATGTCACACAGAAGATTACTTAGGGTGTAGTAACCGATTACACGAATCTGGGCGCTAGGCAAGGCGTCAGTGCTATGACCAGACTTCAAATTATCTATGGTTTCTACCGTACTATGCTGACTGACAGGCCTCCTGCGTCAACACACAACAGGCGACCGGTCTCACTAGCAGCGAAGCCTTCTAAGTATGCAGAAAGCACGCTGTTAAAACAAATAGTATTACCGGTGTTGACGATTGAACAAGAAGAGGGGTATAATCCAGACCGGACTTCGTCCATGCTGAGTATAGCGGTCATGGTACTGGACCACGCGAGGAAGTCTCAAAGGAGAACATAGGGTAAGTTGGATCTGACGGGCGTCGGCAGACAGTCTAGCAGGTGGCCAGAGGGGGTTATATGTTCCACTAATCGCCGCCTGGATAGCTCAAGTCGTAAATCGGCACCTTAAGGTCGACTTGTGGACGATTTCCTTTTGGTTTTAGTTGTTCCGTCATTTCGCGCATCTACTGGGGACACAAAGGCATCGAGGGCTAGTGGCACTAACGATTGTGTAGGCGACAAATAGGGATGGCAATAAATGATAATGGGAATAGAAGGGTGGCTCTGAACATTCCATAGTTACTGAATCAAACCGGAAAATTATACAAGCGTTGACTCTCGGACACAGCTGTATTGTTCTCTGTGCCCTGTTCAACAACGTCAGTTCTCGACAGAGTGATCAGTCGATGTACGCGATGATCTCCCTGATTGCTTCTCAATCGATGGGGATCAAATTCGACTCTATGCCTCTGCACGTTCTGGAAATCCCTTGCCAGCCTTTTCATGATCGATGAGTCTCGATATGTAACTCTTGCATAGTGCGATGATGCCGTATGAGCAAACTTACGATGTCTTCCTCCTCGCAATGAAACCCCGAGAGCATCAGGGCCTCTTATTTTGGGACTTCTAAGCTTGAAATGTACTAAGAGACGCCATGTGTTCATCTCGTGGCTCAGATGCCCGCTTAAATGGGTGAGTTTGGGAAAGCAAGCCGAGGAATCGACGAAGCTTGACAGTATCCTCACTCCACCGCTATAAGCAAGGCTTGCCCCTATTAACCCCGAAATGGTTATTGTACAGCTAGATATGCGGCTTCGTACGCCAACGCCTATCGAGGGGGACTCCTGAGCTGCCCGGACCTTGGGTCTCTCGTACAGCGCATGACCCAATAGAAGCTGGTTCTCAACTCGAACTCATCAAGGGTCAAATTTCTAGGCACCAGGGGAGCTCTCCAACATCAATTTTTGATGCTTTAGATTGCTTTACAAAGGGCACGTTCGGAATCGTGCATAAGCTGGCCTTCTTGCAGTCAGAGAACCAGATCTTTCGGCAAGAGAACCAGATCCTTGGTAGACGTCGCAGGGCCAAGAAAGATATCTGAGGCACAGAGGAAGTCTCAAAGTACCCGAAGACCAAGATCTTCAGGCCCAAAGCCAGGTAGATACGTAGATGAAAGAGGAAATATATTAAATGAGGGCTTGTACCAGAGGCGCTGAAACGAGGCAGCGGCGCTGTGGCGTCTGCTGGAAGCTAGGACACAATGCGCGAACATGTACGATAAATGTGATATCATCGGAGGAAAGCGATTCCTATTGGGTTGGATTAATTGGAGCTGTTGTGATGGAATTAGAGGAAAAATTGAGGTAAAGAGTAGTGGTAGCGGGTCACTCGCGATGCATGTACGTTATACGAGACAAGTGTTAAAGGCGAATGCCTGAAAACTTCGTCGAGCTTGTCTAGGCTGCGCCCGAGATGGTCAATAAGAAGCCGCAGTTCGTTGACAGCGTGGCTGCATTATAGGGTAAAAGTAAATTTCCGAAGCTCCTCATCGGCAAGCCGCACTGCGTCCGCCAATGAGGTCGGGACTTCAGGCCAGACTACAAGACCACGAGCAAAATTTGGTGGAGATTCTCTGAAGTGCCCGTCGTGGCCCTGACTGCGACCGCGATGCAGAACGTCAATTGTTACATTAAGCACAACCTAGGCATGGATCGGTCCTGTGTCCCCTCTCGGGGCTTCAATTGCCCCAACTCATACTACGAGGCCAAACCCAAGAGCACCAGTGCAAAATACGTTGAGAGCAATACGGACCTGATCAACATGTACTACAACGACGTGGGCAGCATTGTGTATGCCATTCCAAGAAAATGGGCAGAGAATCTAGCTACAAAGCTACGCAACTTTGGAATTGCAGCAGATCACTATCATGATGGAATGGATCCGTAGGAGGAGGTAGAGTCGCAGGCGAAGTGGCAGCAAGGTCAGGTTCAAGTTGTCATCACTGTAATTGCTCTTGATAACGGGTATTGATAAGCCGGATGCGCGCCTTTTCATTCATTATGAGAAGCTCAAGTGCCTCGAGAGCTACTATCAAGCAATGGGGAGAGCTGGTCGAGATGGTAAGCCCCGTGAATGCATCCCAACTAAGTCAAATTAGACACCAGAATCCTGAACAAAAGTGGTCCCTATCGTGGTCGCAGCTGTACTATAGTGGATGTGTTAGGTGCCGCTGTCCCCTTAAGACGTGCTGAAGAACAGCACAACGTCGGACTTTGGAAGGGCTCTAGGCGTTCATCCGGGCTTTCCAAATACCCATCTTCCGAGAGTTCCTCTGCTGGCCCGTCCCAGTCCTCATGGTGATTTACGCAGTGCTCGTACGTTATTCTCGGTCATAGACTCTTGGAATGCCGCGTGGAAGGCAGGAAGAACGTCTACCTTCGCGATATAGGTTCCGACTGATCTTCTTCTTAATTTGCTGCCTATAAGGCGTCTTAAGCGGGCCAAAGTAGCGGATATCAAGAGATGAACTAGGCTAGAGGGATGAGGAGATATGTAGAGCGTGATGATGTGACTTTCTTTGCATCGAGCTCCATTCGATGGAGTTGTGACTGTCGTGACTGTCGTGCCCGTCTAGTACGAGAAGGCGATACCCGCCGGAAATCGGCTCTTCGAGTGCTTTATTGAAATACTGGATCCGTTCGAGGCCCTTATCCTTTGTTGTACAGTCATCTTCAGTTATTGTGATAACCTAGCTATGCGGTAAGGCGCTGTCTTCGTACCAGGTGGCGAGGTAGACTTTACCGGCGACGCTGATATACGGTGGGATACATCAGCCGCTAGAATTCGCCCTGGATCACGGTAATCCATTGCCGGTTGCCGGGATAGACCATCTTGGTATTTGTACGCCTTTCGGCCATTGTGACGACCATCCCGCTGCCAACAACGCCCGTCGTAAAGGCTATCTCGTCGAAGTTGTAGATATCGGACTCGACGATACCGTATTTGGCGATTGTGTTGTGTACGAGATTAAAGCAGGCCTGGATTATGGGTGAATCTTCTCATTTGGCTCTTGAATAATCAAGCCTTCGAAAGAAATACGTACAAAGCTGTGGTTGTCACTTAACGAAGTTGGAAGCCTAGTGCTTGCCAACGCGTGATACGTCGCGGTCAGCGAGCAGTCGATTATCTTCCACCCCTGTAAGCCGAGGAGGAAATGATTGCGAATCCAGGTCGATTACAAATTTTATGACAGTTGACTCCTTTAGGTTTGTTAATCTTCGTGATTTCGTTGTGCAATTGCGTCGTGGTATTATACTGAGTTTCCCGCGGCAGAGGGATATGCGATCAACTCCATAAAGAGGCACAATTGTACGAATGCTAAGTTTAGGGTCTTTTTTCCAGAGCCTGATAGGCAAGGACAATTTCAGCCTGGTACGCAAAGTAGATGCCATCATCATGGATTGAGGAAAACGCGGGTGAAGATGGAAGAATGCGAAATCGCGGTGGGGTGGGTCACTCGCTATGCATGTACGTTAATCTTACGAGCATTGACTGTTAAACCCCACAGCATGAATACCTAAAACCCCCATGTGCCTTGCCTGGTCTTGCACTATACGCAGCGGAGGCGGACCAACGATAGACATACCGTTGATCCTGCACGAGCGGATCAATGCAGGAAGCTGGCGGATGGACAATCAGAGATAGCAGACTTCTGGTATCTTTCCTCTTCCGTGGCGACGCTTCTTCAAGTCACGGCAGGCAAGATGTATCTCTTGGTATATTGTTGTGAGAGCTTGTGGGATTGGTCGATTTTGTGCCTTCCTTGCAATCCTGGATAGATAACAATCGTTTCTAGTCGACAGACAGATGATTATCTCCAATTTCCTGAGCTTGGCGAGCCATGGGAGGTATCCGGTAATATCTGGTTATGAGTGCATATCAGGGTGTCAGAAGACATGACATTATGTTGAAGGGGAGGTCTCTTTCCATTCAGCCAGTGGCTGAGCATTCTTAGGGACGGCGTGATGATGCATCCCTGGGTTGGTAGACGCCGGTGCCAATGTGAGACACTCAGTCAGCGCACCGCTGATCTCACAGCCCAAGCTCAATAGAAAGTGTTGAGCATGATCGCACCTTGCACAGTTGCAGCGGAGCTGATCTGGGACTGCCCTGTCGGTGCACTTAAATCTGTCGCGACCTTACTATCGCCATCTTTTTGAAAGAGATGTCTACTCTCATCGAAGCATGAAGACCGTTCATCCGTCAGTTCACTTTTTGTAGGAAATTGCCAGGAGATTGAGCGTAATTAGAACTGCCCATCGTGATCTTCTCTTTTGCTTCAATGTCTCAATTTCCCAAACACTCATGTCGCGTGACTTCGGTCAATACCACATCAAGAGACGCAGAAGCGACAACATCATCACCAGCGAGAACACAATTTTGAAATGCGAACCAACCAAAAGCTCCGAAAGACGCTTCGAAAGGCCAATCTTATAGCTCGCTGCTAGTCGTACTTCCCACAGCGACACCGGCATCATACCGACCCCGTGGTGCGAGGAATACCGCTAGCCAAAACTCTCCCTAGAGCGCGCCGCGATATTGAGCTTGTACTTACAGACAGCAATGTACGCTATTGGCAGCGCAACTAGACAATTCATCGAGCCTCAGAACGTCAGAGCCGCATTCATCGGGCCCTTGACGCTACCTGCCCAATTACACAACATCCTCGATGAAAACATCCGCGACGTGATCGCAGGCCTTCAAACCAAGCCTAAAACCGCCATTGAAAAGGGGTTCTAAGCAACGACCAACTACCGATAGGCACTTAGCGATGCAGACCGGCAGACACAGAAAATGTCGTCGACGTCAAGGATAACACTGCGGTCGCCAAGGGGGGGCTCAGCTTGGGTACAGGCTACCTAAAAGGACAGTGCCAGATCCTATGTAGGTGGTCGGAGGGCGCGTGGGGATGCTGAACCGATTTCCGGTCGTAGTTGATGAGATAATTGGCCAGAGGGTGTTTTTCGCTGATCATAGTTGAGTAACGCCAATTTCTAAATGAAAAAGACTTGCAGTACTCTGGCAAGGCACGTCCTTAGCGATTCTACTGAAATTGGGTCGAAGTACGCTTGGTATCTTGAATTAAACGGAGCTGAGGTCCGGGATCCATAGCTTGTCACGGTTATGTGGGCATTGCACTGATTGAGGCAGTGCGCCGCGAGAATACGTGTGGAGGTTACAAATAGCATTAATGTTGTACAAATGAGAGATGCCTCGATTGAGGGCTTTTATCTGCCTGTCACCATTTTCCACCACCTCCTATTGTGGGGTCAGCGCTCACTGAGCTTTGCAACTTGTGGCTGGTATGCGCACAGCGCTCTTTTCCCTATCTGGGTACCAGATAGCGACATCTTCGGATGGACGCGCTGTGTGGTCAAAGCTCTCATGAGCGGACTTAGAGCTACTATAATCTAATATACTGTATACCAACAGACTGGTTCAGCAGTCATCGAAGGGCTCGATGATTCGAGTTCAGAGTGCCTGTGCGGTTTAATCTGCCAAGGAGTGGCAAGATTGCGGAGACGGAGCCATTGGTAATATAGAACCCATGTTGAGGTTGTATTGATTGCTATACCCAAACTTTCGACCGCCAATTTTGTGAGGCAAACCCCTGTGCTCTTCATCTGCAGAAAAAGATGAAGCCTAAAACAGAGGTATGTCGTCCACGGGCCGCTTCGAGTGTCAAAAGCTGTAGCCAGCCTCTTCTGACGATGCGGTGACCCTACCTAGACCGGGAAGGGCTTCTTGCTGCGGACTGTCGACCTGAAGAGGCCTCGAAGCTGGATCGGAGGCCCATATTCTTCCACAGTCGGTGCCAAAGGTGTCAATCTCTTGCTGAACCAAATGCCAGCTGCGCCACCGGTATATGAGTTGGTAGAAGCGATTTGCGAGCACCTCGTCTCCGGTGGAAAAGAAATGCATGATGTCCTTTTCACAACGAGAGATTCCTAGCCCTTTTTGACTCTTCAAAGCATATAAGAACTTCCCTGACGTGTCGCGACGACGTTTAAAGCCTCCCTCGCTGGGCACATATATATCAAACGTTGAGAGGTGGCCCAGAAGTACAGTCTTGTCCGGGTCGTAGTCGTCTCTGTTAGCTGCGAATAAATTTCCATCTGCTTTCAAGGTCACCCACCGCTCCCTCCAGTCTTTCGAATGCGAGGTGTGTTGGAGTAGGAACGAGGAGTCGGCCAGGGGTGTATCGGTAGACGGCATACCGGTAATGTCTTCCTCGGACGTCAGTTCAGAGCGGTGATCAATACGAAGGAAGTTTCGGTCATCATCCCCCCACGAATTCATAACTCTGCGCACATTCTCATAGTAGCGTAGACGTCGCTCTAGTCCGTAAGCCGCGACGCATTCCACAACAACGCTGGTGGTCACGTCCACGTGCCGAGGAATTATACTAGCTGCGGCGGATTTGATATCAACCACCGTCGTGTCAGATGCTATAGGAACGTTCAGTGTGGATAACAAGCACTGAACCTTCACACGCTATATTATGTCAGCTGTGAACCTCTGCGCACGATAGGATGGACAAGGTAACTTACTCCTATAACCCGTGTTTCGTTCGTTAGAGTACCTTCAGAGTCCGATCCAAAGTTATTGATATTCTCCAGCGTACTTTTCAGGCTAGGTGGACTCCTTGGACTTTCCGGACGGCTACTCTTCTTTACGAAAGCAGTCAGACTCTGAAGGATCAGTTTCCCAGGCCCCGGTCTGACTGGGAGAGTAGCAAGCTGTTCCCGCAGTCGCTCAAGATCGCATCTTTTTTGCTCAGCTAATAGACGATCCACGTCGACATAGCGGTGGGAGTTCATGGCGTCGTTCGTGACTTTCGCGCTGTCTTGTGGCTGAAACAAAACTTCGTTGCAATCCCAATCCCTTTGTGTTTCTATTGAGCTCTGGAGGGGTATTAAGGGGACTGAAAATTTTGTTATAATATTGTTGCCGGACACATCCCTACTGTTGCCAGTGAAAAGCGGTTTGGGAGACCATGGCGTTCTGTTATCGATGGTGATGTTGGTGCGATCCCTCAGTGGTACTTTAGAGGCAGAGGCGATAACTGGAAAATCTCGCTGGGAATAAGCGCATAAAGTAGATTCTGGTGCCGATATGGCGATTGGGTGATGCTTTTGGTTGGGGACGGAAGAGCCACCAGTGGGACGAGTGTTGTCCTTAACGTGGTTTTTGTCGTCTTTAGCGCCCTCGTCATGGAAAACGTTAAGTTGTGGAATAGCGCTCCCGTGGTGATGATATCTTCTTTTCTTCTGGGAACTGCTTCCCTGCGTAAACGTCTTCGTTGATATAGATGACGTGCTAGTGGAAGCCATCGTATGGTATAGGGTGGTAGTAAAAGAATCTGTGATAGTTCCGTACGTCTTCTTTCGAGCGTTAAGTTAAGATCCTTCTAGTGGATCTGCAGTGATGGAAGATCCGACATAGATATCTTCTTTCGCTATTTTAGTGCCTATGAAGAATGTTAATTAAATCTTGTGTCTCTTTAGTTCTTTCCGTTGGCTTTTTCGCCTCACGTACCTTTCCGGAATGACATTTGCCTATACGAGGTAGATTAAGCACGATAGACGATGTCGCTGCAAACCTCGAAAGTGATCTCAAGGACAGGCATAGCTACTAAATAAGCATGAGAACTTAAAAAGAATTGCGCTTCCTTAAGTAGCCCTGTCCCTGTGATACGATGTCTTAATTTATGGCATGTAGCGCGACGCATATCGAGCGATCCCTTCCCGAGCTCTACGCCAAGGAAGGGTGGTACCATTCCCTAAGGAGGCTACCACTATAATTATTAATGCTTTTTTAAGCTAGTTACTCGACCCAAGAGTCTGAGCATAATCGTAGATGACCTTTAAGTGAATATTGAGATCTGTCGGGAACTAAGTAAAGATAAAATAGAGCCGTAAGAGATCTGGTGGACTTTTCATAATCGCGAATCTGATGCTTCGTCGTGTGCGGTGGGGTTTTGCCCGTCTTTGACCAGTCTTAAATCAAGCATATGCTGATCGAATCATATTGCGACAGATAATCCCCTCTGTCATTGAAGAAGCCGCTGTAGCCACTCTAGCCCATAGTCTTAGCGCCGACCGAGTTTCGGCCCCTTTGCTAAGATTTCATCTGGAGAATCTCTCCTTGCAGTGAATCTCTACCGAGAGTGGGAAATTTCGACACTTTAGACCATCTGAATCTCAAGCTTGGACTTTATCCAGCATAAATTAGTTGTCGAATCCCCCCTGGAGGCCACCTAGTCTCGTGGCTTTTGTTCCGTCAAAGAGCCTCTCCATGCTCAATTCGCTCAGTTATTCGGCCAGGTCACACCACTTCACGTCGATCCGACTCGGCCCTATACCTAGGCGCCTGGCATGACGGCAGGACGTCCTGTTGTCTGAGGATAGTGTCCAAGCTGCACGGAATCCTGCAGGGAGACATGTCCATAGGCTCCTCTGTTTACAGTGCTGATGCGCTGGAATGAGGGGAAATGAAGGACCCACACACATAACACCAACTCTCCCTGCTGGGCAACTACCACTCATTGGTATGAGTGTTGGTGCGTGCGACTCATACCACGACAAGCACGGCTGACAGCCGTGAAAACGCTGTCTTCTCATACGAAGCCAAGTCAGACAAGAGAAACCTTCACGTAATTGCATATATATACGCATTTGAATATCAAGCGATACTTTTTCCAGGTTTCGTGATATTACGGCGTTCTTCCTATAATAGCGTCTGTACGAATATTCATATCCTAAGGCATTAATCATTCTTGCGCACGAGAGTCTGGCTTTGAACCGGACCATATCCTGAACGTACTAGCTAGTTTAACCTAGCATAGTATGCTCACACGGAACGGGCCCCTCATACGGACCGACGAAACTGGAAGTTGATTGCTTGGTGTGGACAGTGAGAAGGATGTGCACGATCATCTAATCCAACAACCTGTCCCTGACGGTGTTGACAGACCACTCGTCCACTTGCCAGATCGTGAACAAAGTGACGATGTAAACGCCAAGCACTGACCGCGCCAATCGACGCCTGATAATCGCTTCGATTTATCTCTCGCAGTTCTCAATGGATGTGTTCCACGTCCCCGGCAAGAAGAACTTCATCCCTGAGTAGACTGTCCGCACTAGAGACTGACCCGTCGATCCGGAGGCAGCAGGACGATTACACTACCCTCGATGATGTGTTCTTTGCTGTGGAAGTGGTCGACCGGGCATTCCTCTCAGCCTGCCTCACGACGGAAGCTGTCATGACAGAAGACACACGGACAAAATTCGCACGCAGCTACAAGGATGATGCCAATTGGAGCCGGATTAACGGGATGATCGAACAAGGCTACGAGGACGTAGCCGACGCTGACGCTCTTGCGAGCCGGCCTGACGACCGCAAGAGTCAATTAGACAGTATGGGCAATCCCCTTCGCGGCAAAATTGCGCACAGCCGTGGTTTTCCATTCCATGTCAAGGACGGCCTGCTGTGTCACGAAGCCCACGATGGGTTTGTTCGTCTTTGTGTGTCGCGCTAGCTGAAAGGCAAATTTCTGCGGATGGCACACGATGATCGAAGCCACTACAGCGTGGAGAGGATGCTGCACGACCTGAAAGGCTTTTCGATCCGTAACCTCACGAGCGAAGTGCGCAAGCACATCGCCGGTTGCATGGCATGTTGCTTGGGTCAGATTGACCGCCAAGAGAAGATTGGTGCCTACAAGGCTGTGAGGCCGGACGGACCCCCTGCCGATGCAGGCAATCTCGATGGACATTATCACTGACATGCCGACAACGGATTCGGATCACACACCTGGTGCAATAGAGGGATTTGAACACCAAGATCAATCACTCAATGTGCTATGCTTCACCAGCAAACGGACACTGCTGATCCCTGGGCACAGCAAATACGTAGCACTACGTTGGGCCCAAGCCTTGGCGAGATCTTTGTTGTTATCAGATTGGGGCCTGCCTAAGGTCATAATCAGTGACATAGACAGCAAATGTGCCTTGGACTTCTGGAAGGGCCTTTGGCAGGCTTTTAGCACCAAGTTGGCGATGACTACGGCCCCCCCGGGCTGACGGTGCCGATGAGCGCCGCAATCAGGTCATCGAAACGGCTATCCGTTTGGTTTACATTGAACAGCCAGACCTAGACTGAAAGATGCTCTTACCCTCCTTTCAGTTTAACATCAACAGTGCCGCTAACAGCGGTACCCGCACAAGTGCTCATGAGTTTCTCTACGGAAATAAGATCAATGGTCTGACTGTTGACTCTAGAGACAACGCCCAGGCTGACGAAGTCCCCTATCTTCGCGAGGCTCTGCGCAAGCAGGCATACCTTACCATGGATCTAGCTACCGCTAAGGCAAAAGAATGGTACGATGCGAGGCACCGGCCCATCCACCTCAAAGCTGGCGATAAGGTGTATCTCAACCTACACAACGGCTACAAAACCCCGGGTGACCACTCTCGTAAGTGGTCCCGCCACCACAAGGGTCCCTTCAAGATTAAGCGCATGGTCAACGACCTCGCTACCGAATTGATGCTGCCGCCGTAGCTCAGGACACGTCCTGTGGTATCAGTCCAACACCTCAAGCCCGCGCACACTGGCGCCTACGAACCGGAGGAACCTGGACCAGTGGAAACCGCCGATGATGTCGATGCTGATGATCAGGGTGACCACTGGGAAATTGATCGAATCTACAATAAACGCAACGTCAAAGGTACCACGCAATACAAAGTGCGCTGGAAGGGATGGAGCGGTCGATAAGATCAATGGGTCAACAAGATGTCTTGAAATAGGCGATCAACGCCTACGAACAACAGACTGCTCTCGAAGCGGCCAATGCACCATAATGCTGCCGCAGCGGACGATTGCAACGATAATTGCACGCACACGAATTGAACAATGCCGACAAGCTTGTATAAGACACGGACGCACGAACGCACGAACGAACGAACGAACGAACGAATGGACAGATTGAACAAAGGCGAAAAGGTAAAGACGATCAACAGGTTAATGGATGAATGGTATTGAATTGTTTTATTTTGTTGTTAACAAGCCTGATTGGGTCATCGAGGACGATGGAGGCTTTCTTTGTGTGGCTGGGATATGTTACGGTTGTGCCTTGTGGCACAGACCTGGGTGCAGGGTAGATCGTTTATCTCGAGTGATCCAGCTTGGCTCCAGCCTAGCGGCCTTCCACACTCTCCTGGATCGATCAACCAATTCGACCCATCTGTGACCACCTCAAGACGTACAGCTTAGAGTCGCGGCTGGCTATTCTACGTAAAAGTAGTTATTGTACGCTATTAGTTGGAGCCTATCCGCTTACCAATCAAATCATGTCCGAAAACCATAATATGTGTCTTTAGAAAGCATGAAGAAGCTATAATCGGCGAAGATGAAATGTAATAATATACATTGCTCAGGGCAGCCACGAGAGGTTAGCCTTACCGGTGTCAACATGTGGGCGGCATTAGAGTCTGAGTATACGAATCTGAAACAGCCGCTTTATATCAGAATAGCAAGATAATTCCAAGTGTAATATTCGCAGCGGACAACAAGTCCACCGTACGCGAGCCGAGGGCTACCTGAGTAGAATCATGTGGTACCATATCCGTATAACTTCCACCTGTGGTAACGTACGTGGAGCGAGCTGAGTGTACGGCGAATGTAGCCATGGCTGGAAAATGGACCTTGGTTTTAGAAGACTTTTTACCTTCTTCCTTTACGTGGTAGCCATTTTCTTTTTCCTTGGAGGGATGATACTCGCCACCCGAGCTGAGCTTCTTGAATAAGTCTAATACTCCCTTGGTGGGCTCCTCCTCACTGTTCATGTGATTGTAACCAGGATCATCGGGCTCAAAAATCTCAGGAAGAACAAGGCTCTTTGGCTCATGAGTCTGGGGCTCAAGATGCTTTGACTCTGGATATCCGGACTCGGGGCAATCGACCTCAACAGCGTGGGGCTCATGATGCTCTGGAACCTTCGATCCCGGCTTATCACACAGTTTGAACACCTGAAAATCAGGGTGTTCTGGATGAGCGCACGCGGTCTTTTGGCATCTAACCTCGATGACAGAAGTCTCGGGGTTTCCGTGACCCTAGCAATTGAGGCATTTGTGGTCAGAGTGCTCAGGATGCTAGGGCTCTGGACGCTCACATTGAGGCGCAGGTTTCTCGGGTTCGGGCTATTCAGTTTCAGGGTGCTCTGGCTCATGCTCCCAACCCCAAGGTCCAGGCTTGTTATCGTCATCGGTGCCATCCGTACGAACGCCAAAGCTCGAATTCACCTATGCATCTGAGCCCACAGGGTATTCAAAGTCCAAGCCAGAGGGATCTGCGTCATCTGAGTCTTGAATCGTCTCGTTGTCGTTGACCTTTGGCTGAGGATCAGCGTCGTCGTTCGAAGATGTCTCCTTTCTATTTCCTCATGGGGCTGCTTGGGCTTCTCCTTGTGCCCCTTCATAGATGTTTTCACACGCGTCTCCTTGAAAGTTGGCTCAGTTGTTACCTCGGACATATCCTTAAACCTTTCGTCTATCCAGATGGTGAAGACGCCAGGGGCACACTCCGAGAGGATGGTGTCGAACGGTTCATCAATGCTTTTAGCACGAGAACAGTTACTAAAATAAAATACCGCGGTCACTATCTAGAGTTCTAACCCATAGATGCGTGCTTGACATACTAGTGTATCTACCCCTCCAACTGTAGCAACGTAAAGTTCATGGCAAATGAACCCGCAGATGGCAGGGAACAGTGATGCACGGTCAAAAGTGACGACCTTCCGGAAAGTCTTCAGCACGTGCTCGCCAGTACGAATGTGGAAAACATAGTCGCGAACGCCGCGAGTATTTAGCTCAGCGGACTCCAAAGTTGCCCTGGCGAGAAACGCGGCGAACCTACAGCCACGGCGAAGGATCGCATCTTTTCAATGATTTAGTCCGACTTTGTAACGAGTGTACAAAGTACGAGTGAAGGGGTGTTTGGAGGAGCGAATGAGTAAAGTAGTAACCTGTGTGGTAGTAAATGCATAGGTGCCCGCTGTGAGGACTTTAGGATGGCTTGACAAGCGGGGCCGCCAATTGCCACATACTCAGTGACATTCCTGCGTACGTAGATAATGCGCCGTATTAGGGTCAACAAGCCGTGTTATTTTGATCATCATGGGTCTTACACGCGCTCCAGGGTGTTGGCAGGGTTGGAATGTTACCCATGATGCTCTAGAACGTCGTCTCTATGTCCGATTACACTCTGTGGAATGTTAAGCCGTTGGCTCAGGCTCAGCTTTAGTGTTATCCTGTGTGGATGCAAAGAGATTCGAGACCTCGGGATTAAAGATTCATTCCTTTACTCCATTCCAGGATACGAGTGATCGTGGAGAACACATTCTAACTCTTCCTGATCCTCTCACAGTCATTTTTGTATTCTATTATACTCCATAAAGCAACAGAGTCGGACAAACTACCAATGAATACAGAGTCTCTCCAGGATAGCGTTGTTAATAATATGAAGGAGGTGAATTAGTAGCGCCTCCAGTTCCGCAGGGGCATTGAGTCCGCTAATGATGGTCTGTGGATGCCATTATAAATATGTCCGCATACCATTTATAGACTAACATGGATCACATAATGACTTTATTTAAGAATAGTCTAGTTGATTGCTAGAAAAGACTGCACGATATCTCCATAAACGGTCACACAGATGAAGCTTTGTCTCCGCGCAAGAAGCGGTCAAGGTGAACATAATTACGCACCAATAGGCCGTCAAGGTGCCAGGGTTCACGTCGTTCTTCTGTGTCACTGCTCGTGTAAGCCCTCGGCAAAGTCGAAATATAAGTTGGCGGGTTTCGCAAGGAGCGCTTAAGTGTGAAACAGATCGCCTGCTGTGGCCCGAGGCCGCTCGGCAGCCCAAACCAAAACAAACCGCCACTTTCGTTCGAGTATTCTGGATGCGAGACATTTACGACCCATCAAACAATAACATATGCATCAAATCTTTTCTTCATGGTTCCCATAATATACTTCTTCCGTTCTAGTAGCGGACAAGACGACAAACTATTCATCCTAGGCCAGAGCAGAGTTTGAAGGCTTGGTATAGCTGTAGATGCAAAACAGGGAACCTAGTCAGCCTTACAGCCTGCGAAAGCAGATCACCGCGGTCAAGATGCATCGTCTCCGCGGCAGAACTAAGACGAAAGAAGAGGAGCCTGCAGCCCGACTGTCGTTGAAGAGCGACTTTTCGTTCCCCTTCAAGATGCTTGGTCGCTTTAAGAAGTTGCACGAAGAGCCGGAGCCTACGGTGGAAGTCAGCACATCACTTCCCCCGACTTCACATGAAAATTTCCGCACAAGCATCGTCATGAAAGAGCTTTCCGCCCGATTTTCATTGCTACGCGAACGAGAAAGTCCGACAAAGAACAGCCCAAGGGCTAGGGACGACGACGCTCTATGACCTCTAGGAAGCAATGCCATTGTCAAAATGAAAGTGAAAGAGGCAGTCCGAAGGGGCCCGCCACCAGATACAGCCGCATCGAAGCCAGGAAGGCAGAGACTAGGAATGTGAAGAGCATGATGAACCGAGGTAGGACGACGGAGAGCAACAACCTCTTCGGTGGGAGGCAGAAGGTCAATATCATTCCGTCATCTAGAATCTGTGGTCGTGCGCTGTACTGCGACGATATTGCGCCGCCTGCCTCCAGCACTGGAGGCAGCAAGAAAAGGAGCGCAACGCGGCTGAAGGCAAGGAGTCTGAGCGGGCATCCATGGACTCGACAACATCGTTCTATTCGCGAGACTCGCCACCAATTCTATCAATCAGACACCTGGAGCAAGGCCTTCAACGAGATCAAAGTCGCGAGAGGACCTTTGGTCATTCCCGGACAGAAACACTGCCTACAAGCATCCAGACGAGTGGTCTCAACAATCCACCCGAGATAAATGTCGGCAAGACGGTCCGAGCAAAGACCAATGCGCCTATTCTTCGCTCCTATATCCCCCTAGGCCTGGAGAATCCCCCACCCATGCCTACTAAGATTAGTCCAACAGTTGCTGAAAGGAAGAAGATCCATCCCAGTCTTCCGATGGCCCCCCTTAGTGCTACTGTTGGCGACCTCAATGTTGACTGCATCAGAGTTAAGAAACCCCACAAATCTACTGCTCTTGGTCTCCAATTGCGGCCATCTGTGAAGTATGATGAGGAACAATACGCCAAGCGTCAGGGCCAGATAGAGAACCGGATAGCAAAAGCGAACCCAGATTCTCACACCGATACAAACCACTAGCAGATCAACAGGCGATCGCGTTCTTTCCCAGGGTTGCCAAACGTCCAGATTGGTAGGGTTGATTCGACCTCTCGGTCTAAGAGTACAGAACAGCGAGAGCTTCTCATGCGGAGTTGCTTTCAGCGCACAGAACATGGGAAGGAGAGCATGGTTGAAGCTTTGCGCTTGGCTTCGAGCCAGAGCTCTAGCTCGGCAGCAGCAGCTTCACCCGGAACTGACCGCATCGCCTCCCGGGTTCGCATCCGGCCATTTGCCCTCCTCCACGGATCCCAAATCAGACTCGTGTAAACAGCGTTACAAGACGTGAGAAAACGCTAGATCGGCCGCAACGATCTCAACCTCAGGCTGTCCTCGAAAAGTTGGACAACAACCTGCGGGGGATATCTCTGCGGCACCGTCTAAGAACAAACTCAGATTACAAGGAATAGCTAGTCAACCGCATGAGGTCGAGAATATAAGGCCCACAATCCCGTCTGACTCATGGAGGCTGAAGAATGAAGAGTGGGAGGACATCTTCGTGACACCTCTCGAGACACCACCCACCGATGCTATCAATTCCGCCGCCAACAACCCACGAGGCAGCAATGACTTCGCCCGTCATCTCTCCGACGGCGCCAAGCGCGTCCGCGAAAAGATGACCATGCATGCTGAATTCAATCACAGTGGCCCACCATCGTCTGAGCTGCCGACTGGTGACGGCTCGGATCTTCCCCCGGCTCGCTCCGGGGTTTTTCATGCTTTGCGCTCAAAGACCAGTAACGGGACATTATCTAGCAGAAGACTTCTGTCCGGTAGTTCGACATCGAGTGTGGCTGTTTCCAGTCCCTACGAGTCGTTCAGTAAGGCAATGGCTCGCAATCCGAGTGGGTCAAAGTCGGCGGCCACGCAGAGCTTCTCGCCCCTTTATAGCGAGACCTAGGTTTCCGTTTCTCTCTATCTTTCTTTTGACTTTACGCTTTTCTCTTTCTCCACCGTGGATGTAATGAAAGCAGAGATACCTTTTAGATATATCTTTTTGATATACCTATTAGGGTTGCAAGAGAATAGAGTGGTGTAAGGGTTAAATAAAAGTTTTAATTTTATGGTTGGCGAGCTCCAATAAGTACATGGAGTGGAATATCGCCACTCTGAGGCAATCTAATTGGACGATGCTGCTAGTTGGTCATAGAATGGGACCTACGTCAACCATTTCGCAAGTTGGAGGATGGTCTAAGAGAACTCTCAAATCGTCACCTCTGTTGTATAATAGCGGACTTGGATCACTCCTAGCCTCCACAGCTCGCGTCTGCTATCATATGGGTAGGCTGATAGCTTATTACTCGTTAAGGTAGATAATCCGAACGCTGCGCATGATGATAGTTAAGCAGAACCAGCCCCAGAGGTGCGAAGTGAATCCGCCGTCGAGATCGTCGATGGGGGTTTACATAATTCCCGCCCGGCGGCCCATAGGCGCACGGGTACCCGTGCCTCCAAAATTTGACGGACCCGTGCGCATTATGTAAGCTTGTCCTTAGCACCAAGCTTTGATTGGTCGGATAACAGCGATCATTCGTGATACCGGCTGCGTTTGATGAGGCGGCAATCGCCCAGCGACAGAACTCCATTCATTAGGGGTTACCGCTGCACAGCGGTCGGTGGCAGTCCTGGACCTGCTATCTAGAGACAGCCATATAACAGCGCGGAGTCATCGGTCACTGTCAATCGCTGCAACTCAGGGGTTGCTGCCACCACTACGGCCTTCGATTAAGATGGACCCAGTCCAAGGAGTCAGATCTTTCCCACGTGATTGTATCCCTCCGGAACTCAACTATGAGTCTCGAGGTTCCCTAGCCACGGCAATCAACGCATGGGCAGCGCCACGGGGCTATGCCTTTGTTACGGGAAGATCAACAAGGGAAAAAACTAAAGGCTTACTGTGACCTTTACTTGCGACCGCTCCCAGTTCGTCCCAAGGTGGGATACGGAAAACTTGCACACGGAGCACCAGTTGTCAGTTCTCCATCCTAGCAAAACAATCTGTGGATGGGACTTGGACTGTACGGCATCGTCAAGGTCAACACTTTGCTGTACACAATCACGAGCCAAGCCAACACCAATCTGCTCATCCAGTCCACCGGGCGCTCTTACATACGGACAAATCAACCATCAAAAATCTTCCAAACGCTGGAGTCGCTCCAAGAGAGAACAGGACTTATCCCCGGCAAAGTTCTGACTTCATTGCAACGCAACAAGACATCTACAACTACATTGCAGAATGCCGGCGAGATATCCGCCAAGGATAGAGCTCTATCTATGCCCTTGTGAACCAGTTAGATGATCAAGATTTCTGGAGTCGAACGCGTGTAGACTCGGAGGGGAGGGTAACGGCAATCTTCTTTGCCCATGTTAACTCATTGGCGTACCTTCAAGCCTACCCGGATCTACTTATACTAGAATACACCTACAAGACGATCAAATACGGGATACCGCTCCTTAACATCGTTAGCGTTGATGCCTGTCAGCAATCTTTTTGCATTGCCTTTGCCTTCCTCAGCGGAGAGACGGAGCCAGACTACCTCTGGGCGATGGGCCGGCCCAAGTCCCTCTACGAGTTCGGCAATACGAGGCTTCCATCTGTCAGCCTTACGGATCGTGATAGGGCTTGTATGAGCGCTGCGGCTAGCTTGTTTCCATGCGCAATCTCATTACTATGCCGCGGGCATGCCAACAAGGCAGTCCTTAGCCATTGCCAGTCAGCCTTTGTACGGGGCCGCCCTCGCTCCGAGGAGCATCAGCAAGGTGTTGTTAGTTGAAATGAGTTTTTCGGCCACTGGAATTTGATAACGGCCTCGTTAGACGAAGAGGCCTTCAATCAACGTGTACACAAGTTCGAGAAGGAATACCTTCCACATCACGTCGAAGAGATCTCATACATCAAGAACTGGCTCGATCTCTACAAGGAAAAGCTTGTCAAGGGTTGGGTGGATCGGCACCCTCACTTTGGGAATGTGGTCACCTCGCGTGTTGAGGGTATCCATACGATGCTCAAAGCTCATATTCAGTCATCGAAATTAGATCTCTTTGAAGCATGGAGAGCTATAAAGCATGCTGTGTATATTCAAATTGCTGAACTGCGAGCTAACCAAGCCATTGAGCAAATCCAGACCGCTTGAGCTATCTAAGTCGCTTTACGGTGCAGTATTTAGCTAGGTATCCCGCGAAGCTTTAAGAATGGTTGAGGAGCAACGAAAGCGGCTTTTCAAAGGAAATTTACCTCCTTGTACGGGCCTTTTTACCCGGTCTCAAGGGCTCACCCTGCGCCCATGTACTCCGGGACCTACAAGGGAGTAACCGGCCGCTTCTCCTAGAGGATTTCCACGGCATTGCACCTGCACCGCGATGATGCTTATCAATTTCTACTAGAGCCTGCGCATCGATACGATCGGGTTGGTGCTAGCTCGACCAGGCCGGATTCAAGCACAAGGAGAGAGACTAGTGTATTCGAGACAGTTGAGGCGGCAGCAAAGCCGAGGGCCCCGTCCACATGCAGCAGATGTCATAGATTTGGCCACATAGCGTCCTCGAAGGCATGCCCCCTTCGGCACAAGGAGCTCCCGGGATCAGCAGCTTTAATAGGGGAGCAAGAAGACCATGTATCGACCAGTCAGATGGCATCGGTTCAGGGTTTAGCGTGCAACGGTTAGGCAAGTTAGATACCGGTGGTCCAGGCAACGGCGGAGCAGAGAGCAGCGGCCCAAGAATTAACAAATTGCATAGGGGTCCACCAGGCAGGGGCGCTCCACACAGCAGCACGGCAGACGGCCAGGCGGTGGCAGTCAAGGCAGCCGCAGGGCAGATAGCATCAGTGTTAACGCCGAGACTCAGATACAATGACCCGCGGGCTATCTATCAGAGATATGTTGCAGCAAGAGACGCCTGGTTCAGTGCGCAGCCTCATGGTAGCATCAAGACGAATCAGCGTTATCGAAAGGCGATGGTTTTCCCCCAACGACATGATAAACCCAGTTACAGGTGGTGTCTTGACAACAAACAGATGGGTCAGCACTGTATGGCGCCCACAGGCATCAGAGATTGGACCAAGGAAGAGATGATAGCCTATTTAGATTACGGTCGAGCTGAAGCGCAGATAGTCGTTGAGATGGTAGGTAACCCTTTTTCTAGCAGAAGAGGTATGGGGCAGATCTGGGAGGCGGCAGCGAGGGATGTGGAGGAACAGCAGGGTCTGTGGGAGGCGGAGGTTGGTGATATTGAAGAATCATAGCCTCTTGGGCAACAGCGGTAGCACTAATTAATCGCACTTACGTAAATTACTGCAAGATATTTAATGCATAGGGATTAAAAACTTCCTAGCATAAACTCTATTCGTAGGACTTTAGAGACGGTTTATATATGCAAAGGCTACATGAGCCTTGAGAAAAAAAAGACAATCAAGCAGGAATTGAGTGAGAATATAACCACTCTCATCCCAAGACGTTTGGTATCACCTCATTGTTTTGCATTTGCGTCTGACGACTAACACACCCAGCAAGCGCTCGCCTATATTATGATAGCCGCTATTATCCGAAGCTTGGTGCTTAGGCAGGCTTACATAATGCGCATGGGTCCGTCAAATTCTGGAGGCACGGGTACCGTGCACCTATGGGCCGCCGCGCCCCCTCTTTCTCCCCCTACTTCAGAAACGTACACACACAGCTGCACATGCGTAGCATTCACATCCTAACACCTGGAAAAGCCATGGATCTCTAGCCCTGCCTATCCGAATACAAAAGCCTCCTGTTTCTCCATATCCCTCGCGGCTGCCTCCCAGATATCATGTATGCCTCTTCTACTAGAAAATGGATTACCGTCCATCTCTGCCGCTACCTGAGCCTCAACGCGAGCATCTTCTGCCTTAGTCCAATCTGGATACGCTATCATCTCTTCATTGGCCCAGTCTCTAGAGCCTTCTCCGTCTTACAGTGCTTACCCATCTGCTTCCAATTAAGACACCATTGATAGCTGACCTTGCTATACCGTTGAGGTAGACCCATGGTCTTTCGATACTGTTGGTTAGTCTTAATGCTGCTACGAGGTTGCGTTCTATACCAAGCCTTCCTTTTTGCAACATATCTCTGATAGATAGCCCGCGGGTCATCGTATCTGAGTTCTGGTGCTGATGCTACTGTATTTGTCACCGCCGCCGCTGTCTGGTCTGCTATTGCGTGCCTTGTGGCTGTCTGCCCTGCTACTGTGGAGACTGCTGCTGTGTAGTCGACTACTATACAGTCTCCCAATGCCTGAACTGCCGCTGTCTAGTCCGCTGCCGTGTGCTATGACTTGGACTGCTGCCGTCTGGTTTGCCTCTATTTGACCTGGTACAGTCTGGACTGCTGTTGTCTCTATAGCTGCCGGTGCCACTGATCCCGATGACGGGAAGAGCTCTTCATATCGCCGAGGACATGCCTTTGAGGTCATTATGAACTATTGTGTGGCACCTGCTGCATTTAGGCTGTGCCTTTGGCTGTGTTGCTGCCTCAACTGCTCCGAACCCACTACGCTCTCGCCTTGTTCTTGTTATTGGCTGACTGCGTCTCTCATTACGCCGGCTTGGAGCCCCTCTAGGCTCTATAGTTGGCTGTGGTTGGGCTATATCTCGCTTCAAATGCCAATGGGGATGAAAATGCTATAGCAAAAGGGCTCACCCTTCCTCCACGAGCTTCTTCAAGGTACGGACACATGGTAATCCATATAAGAATGTGAACGTCTTATCGCCGAGTACGAGGAACTTTAAATGGCTTTGTAAGTGCTTGCCGCTATACTTGTACTTTAGGTAAGACCTTATAAGAAATTCAGTCCCGTATTGCCTCGAATAATACTCCAGAGATATGTAGTGGCTTTAGGACCTGCTGAGAAGCCGCGTATACTTTAGTTCTTTTAGTTGCTTGGTGATAGAAGGTCTTATAGCTTGCCAGACATTACAGAGATCTATGGTAGACATCTTAAGATGTGCCTCGATCAATGAATGGATCCCTTCGGCCTTGGGAGGTTTATTAGTCTCTATCTTCTAAGATACTATAAGCCACCTGCCTTGAGGTACCGATATTGCCAAAGTGTAAGTATTTATCAGCTCACGCTTCGACGATCATCTCTTTGAATGAGTCGATCCATGTTGTCCTGATATATCCAACAGCCTCTGTATATTTTGCAGCGTATTTACGCTCAAAGCTAGCCAGACGCTCTTGTAATACCGTCTCGGTGGGCGAAGCTACAATCAAGTGCCAGAATGCATAGATTTCCTCCCACATTTTCTGCCTGGTCTCCGCCACCTAGCGTAAAGGCTGGCTTACAATGCTGCAACACTGCCTTATTAACAGCCAGAGGCAGAGCACTCCCTTGGATAAAGGGAACCAGATTGTAGCAGCATTTATCGCTACAAGACACGGGTTCGTCAAGATAACAGAGAGTAGATCGCGCTCATAGAGGGACTTGAGATGTTGCAATGCCCATGAGTAATCCTCTTCCGTCTCTCCAGAAACAGATACAAAGGCAATACAGAAGTAACGATCACAAGCATCGACGCCAGCTAAATCAAGGAGTGGCATTCCGTGCTTGTTTGTCTTGTAGGTACCGCCTAGTAGCAATACATCGGCGTTGCATTGAAGATATGCAATAGTCTGGATGGGCGACGAAGATTGCCGTAAGCCGATTGTCTGAATCTAACCGGACCCGGCACTAGAAGCCCTTCTTATGTAATTGGTCGGCTAGTGCTTGCAGACTGCTTTGGACTTCGCGTAGATCTCTTCGTGTTGCCGCAATTTGATGGTAGATACCTCTGGGTTGTAAGCGTATTGGAATTGTCATAAAGATAGGTTTGAATTTCCCAAGGAGCTGTTCTAGAGGCTGTGAGGCTTGAGATAACGTCCATGTATCGGGCGCCGCTGCGGATCTATTGGACTCTGAGCAGGGATACATTTTTGATCGGAAATGGATGCAAGACTTGTAGGGCTACAGTACTTTAGTGTAGTGTAGGTAGAGGGACCCGTAGATGTTTTCGGCTTCCGAGTAAACCGAACTTGTCAGTGGCCGGCCGAAATCAGCGCCTGTACTAGAGCTCCTACGCGCCGATCGCTAAATCTTAGAGCCACCCGGACTGGGTTTCCAATGAGGACATATCGACCCGTGCGCTCAGCGCATTTCGTAGTCTTGCTCGCACTGTTCAGCAGTGGACCCATCGCTTTATAATTTCACAGCTTTTTGGACTCTGTATCAAGATGATCGGCATGAGATTCTCCTTAGTGGGTGACGAGCAACTATTGATACCGCGCAACTGTTCTGCCTATGTATGGTTTTGATCTGCGCCGGCGGAACCATCTGCCTGCATTGGCAAAGGATGCTGACCTCGCGAAGTTCTTCACGATGCAAAATCGGTTCGGACCCTTTATGAGTACGCGATGCCTATGCGCAACCACGCCGTAGAGGCATGTCGTCGGCCCTTGTTGTACCAGCCCGTGATGTCGCTTTAAAATCTCCCATCACTGCTAGTTTCCAGCCAACTAGTACCCCAGCAAGAAGTAGAACACGGTGAATAACGCTGGTAGTGATGTAATGCCTGTAAAACATGATAAAGATGACGCACACAACCTTAGGGTGCCAGAAGGTTGGAAAGGCGGGCTTCTGAAGTCCTGGACTGGGCGGAGATCCGCTTGCTGACTAGCACAGGCATCAAGCGGAGGCTACAAGGTTGAGATGTAAAGACATGTTTTGCCTCGGATGTTTCGCAGCCGAGTTGGTCTGAATCCGTCTTAAATTCATATTGAAGAAGTCAGCAGTAGTTGAAGTTTGATTCGATGCCCAGCTTCCGGTTTCTTCAGACGGCAAAAGGTATAGTAAGTAGCAAAAAGTTGTCAAATTCATGAAAGTAGCCTGCCAATCTTTCTAAGCTGCGAAACTCCCAGTCTGACGGGCTCCGCTTTTGACTGAAGTCCACCCTTGTTGTTTGTCGTCGACCCGTTGGGATCTCCATCTTCTCCCATATGGCCATAGCTAGTCGAGTTTTCATAGATTCGCTGTCTTTTGTATCGTTTTGAAGGATCCGAGGGGCCCACGACGAAGTCATCGCGCTGTATATGAGTTGAAGACCGATGTATCTTCTTCTTTTGTACAATAAGCGTATGAAGAGATAGAAGATGAGGGATCGGAAATCTAAGCCTTTCTGCCATATTCATGGCTTGCACCAAGGTCATTTCCGAATCCGCCAAAGTATAGGCTCGCGCCATGAGCTCGTAACCATACACTGCGATATGATTAAGTGTCTTGGACTTGAATCTGGCTGGAATTTCACAACCATTGGCCCTGGCTAAGACCAATAACTCTTCGATCATTCCGGAAATGAGCTCCTGAACCCCGGGCCTCTCCGGGAAACTGGTACAATCAGAGGGCCCTAAAAGAGTATTGAAGGCTTGCAAAGCAATGAGACTGCAAACAATCAGTTTACGGACCTTTTCGGTACCGGGGTAGATTAAATACTGTATCATTCTCTCGAACTGTGGACGTCGGGCATCTGGGCACACTCTGCAGTCGAGACGGCTCGCGGTCAGGTCTAGCGCCACGGCCAGGCTCTTGTGAATTGACAGCCCTGGCCCTCCAGTTTTTGTTGTCAACCCAAGCCAGAATTCGGTAGGTCTGCTTGTCTCGAAGTTTTGTGGACCTAATTGTGTGAGCCACGCACTGGAAACCAGAGGCGAGACGGGCGAGGAAGGGAAGCGCCGTTGTGCAAGCTCTTCCCCCCCAATAGCGTTGGTCGTGTCCACAATTATGTGTGTCTGGCGTCCAACAAGGCTTTGGGCGGGGTATAATAACTGGCCAAGTTCAAATAACGTCTCCGCGCATATAATAATGTAGTCTAATGCTGTATGGAGGGCACGAACAGCGCTGCCTGCGTCAAAACATGCTGAATTTCTCATTAGCTCCATCCCGGAGTTGCTCGACTACCTTGTAGAGCTCAAATACATACGTTCAAAAGACTCGGAAACTCTGGTCTGGAACGGAGAGAAGCTGTAGAGTCTAGTCAGAAAAAGCGAGTAATGGGTCATTTCGCGTCATAACGTGCCTCGAACAAAAGTCGTATTCCGAGTAGGAGCGAGTACCTGATGTCCAAAGGAGGGTGATGTCGCAGGAGGCCTTTGCCTCTAGGCGCCAGGCTAATAACGCCGCCGTAGCATTACCTCCTATTACGCATGATTGCGTGCAACAACGGGCTGGCATAGTGGTGCGATGGGGAAAGGAAGAAGGTTCTGCGAAGGTAAAGCTAATGGAGGTTCTTAGAGAACAAAAGCATTATGTAAAGTACATTCGGAAATCAGGTACCTCTCGTAAGCTTAAGTAGCTACCCAACTCATGCCGCTTGCGGCCGTTTGGCTGAGTTCGCATTCAAACGTTATTCAAAATCCTCTACTATAGTGTGCGGCAGTGGCGTCGCTGCTATGGTCTCAGGGCCGAAAAGGGCAATAGAAACAAAAGAAGGGAACAGAGGGAAGAAAGGGGGTGGGTGATTGCTGAACGATGTCTCGAGACGGTTTCGTCCGTGGCGCCTGACCTTGCCCCGCCGCACCTGGTCAAGGATGTCCATGGCAGTACAGCTGTCTCGAGGTCCGCAGTGAGTGCGGGTACCTCTATTTCCATTCTCGGCCACTACCGGGGCGGCATGCACCGTCAATGACGCTTAAAACGTCCCGTGTGGGGTCCGCGCTTGAGTCATAACCGAATCCGGCTCCGAGGGTCAAGGACAAGGTGATTAAATCCGGAAATAAAGGAATGTGTGAAGATGACTCAGTCCATCAGTTCTATGGTGACAAAATAGAAGAACGAAACTAAGTAGTGGAGCGGGTCCATCCCAGGCTGTGAGTTCGTTCACATAACCCACCTTTTTGTAGTAATTGCCAAGCCTTACACTATGAAAATTATTCATTAATAAGGTACATGCATAACGAGTGAAACACTCCACTGGAACTCCCTACCTCAATTCCATTCTGGCTTGATCCTATTACTCTAAGCAATTGTAATCAACCGGTATCGCATTCCTCGGGTTTTGTTGCCTTGATTATATACGTTTGTGTATTATGCCCGGGCCTGCCGCAAAGGCCACAACGCCGCGGCCTTGTCAGAGCGCCCCTCGTAGCACTACTTCTCTGATTGGGGCAGACAGATCCTAAAACCCCATCTACCGATCTAGGCCCGAGCCTGCACCAAAAGTTCTCGGGAGAGCAAAGACTTCATGCGCCATCGTTTCGATTCGCGCATCGCGAAAAGAGAAACATGTATGCTGAATCCAACCGAGACGGTTCATTGTCCTTCGATGGGCCTTCTGTTGGCAGCCTAGACCTTACCCTGTTCGCCCCGGAGTATCAAACTCTTTACGCTCTAAGAAGAGCAACAGAATGCTCGCCGGCAAAGGGCTGCTTTCAGGCAATTCAACGTCAAGTGTGGCGCTTTTACTTTCTTACGAATCATTCGGCAAATCTATGGGTCGTGATTCTAATGGCCAAAGTCGGCCACGCTCCTATACCCAGCACAGTGAAAGCATAAGTATTCATTATACTTCAAAATAAGTCTTTATGAGAATCGGGCGCAGGGTTATTATAAAATCACATCAGACTAGCGTGGCGTTAATGATGGGTCGGTATGAAGATATTGAAAGTTTATAAACGGCCGACGAGAACCTCAATGGGTGTTTACTGTGGGATAAACTCGTATATTGGGTGATTCTAATAATACGCCACCCAATCAACCTCGTAAAGAAGGTTTTTCAGCGTTCCGTTAAAAGAACCAACAGCACCCGTGGGAGACTAGAGTCCCATGAGATACGTTAGAGCCTCACAAATGGTGATGTTGACCAAAGCAGTGACATCCATGTGCTAATTATGTGAGAACATCCACATCAAGATTCATGTGGCAGTCTGGAAATCATTTTTGGTTACTGAAAATCCGAAGAGAGTGTATATAGGCTGGGGGTGTTCTTTCACAAAGGTTGACCAAGGAGAGAGAGACTACGTGAACCTAATGAAAAAAGTAGCCATTTAACAAACTTGGGACCAGACACACTAGCGCAAATCAAAGTTACTCTACGCACTAGAACACTTCAGCCTATCCGCGATAAAGTCGTAGGGGACTATGCTGAGAAACAGGCGCGACACCGACAGACCAAGGCCTTGTGTCCACTTATGTAACATGGAGCTTGCCATGATTCATTTGTGACATATTGTTCATAGTATTTTCGTTGACGCGGTGTCTAGTTGATATCAATACGGGGAGTTCTGTCGTTGGCGGCGTGTGTGAGACACGGAACGTCTGAGTCCTGGAATGCTCCAGTTGTAATTAAGTCACACTTTTCGCGTGGGCCCGTATCTGGTCGCCCAACGCACCAGGTTATATGACATTTTTCCCCATAGCTTCTGGTCACCAGCGTATTCGGCGTGGCTCCGAGCATTCGGGTGAAGTAAATTACAAAGAGCATTGTAAATAATATGAATCGAACCAAAGTTTGCCTGAGCTTCCAAAAAGAAAAGAGCTTAAGATCCCTTGAAAGACGCGATATACATGGCTCGCCCGTTGTCGTAATTCCCGTGGAACGCGATGATGTTGTCACCGCCCTCCAGTGCCGGCACTAAAGGTCTTCCTGGGGCTTTGACGCCTTATATTGGCGCCTTGATGAGTGGCGTTGAGGAACGAGTGTAAGGGCCCCAATGTTCTCGCTCCATGCGTACTTGACTTCGTACAATGAATCGAAGAAGCAATGCGAGCTGTAGAAATGAACGTGGATTCCATCTTTCATACGCGTCATCTCCGGCGCCTCGACAAGGGCACCATCTTGGGATGGGATCCGATCCAAGATCTGGATAGGGTCTCCAAATTTTGTTACACCGTCTTGCCAGTCGACTTCTTGAAGCATGATAGGTGTCGTGAGGTTTGGATCGTCCACGTCTGCACCACAGGGCTTCCCGAGCTTGGAGTTTCCGTCCACCTCGTAGACCACGTACCGCTTCTGAGCATCATCATTTCCGAAACCAGAGCCGTCGATTGCACCCGCTGCTTCTAGCGGGCACTCCCACGGCTCCGAGCCTGCTATATAAGGACCAGCGATGCCCGTAGAGCGCGCAACTCCGATCCAATGTCTCCCGCCCGTTGGGTGCTCTCTGGAGAAGTAAATGATGTACGACCCATCATCCAAACGCTTCACGTCCGGAGCCCATGTGCTCTTTCCGGTATGCCGGGTCCTTCCCGGCGTCTACGTCGAACCTCCCCCAGCCCCCAAACGGATCATCACTTCCAGATGTGGCCACTTGTATAGACTGTCCCGCAGAGCTGGTTGCGATAGCCCACCAGACCCCTTCCTTGTCTGTGAGGATAGCAGGGTCTGGGAAATCGACAGGGAATACCGACTCGAGCAGTTTGTTATCACTCACGATCTCAAGATGCACGGCTTCGTTGATAGCGGAAAACGCAAGAACGAAGAGCGATAGCATGGAGAACATTGTTGGATATTGATAACCGTAAAGCGCTTTCATACAGATTAAAGTCTTTGGATATGATGTATGATGTCGGTCGTTAACCCTATGTATTTCGGATCAGTCTCCATAGTCTTTTACACTTCCTTTTAATGAAGTGCCCTTCAATTCTAAGGGGTGGTGTGCCCGATCTACTATAATGTTATGACAAGCAATCTCTGTTGATTGATGAAACGCCCCAAAGAGGCGGATTCGCCGGCAGTTGGAATGGTCACTCTGCGCCACGGCCTGCAACCGCGGTTACGACCGAACGCATATGTCGGAAGCGGTTGGCATAGATAGGTCTTTCAACATCCAATGTTCTCTGTATACAGCTTTCAACTGTGTCATGATATCTCTGTTGACGAGGAACAGGCGATTGGGTGGCGCTAGATATTTGATCTTGGTATTACACTAAGCGCATTACATGTGCGTCCTAGAACACAATCGCCAGCACTGGACACAGCAGCTGTATTTCAACGCAAGGCTGCTGAAGCTGTTCTTGAGATCAAGTCAACTGGTTTACTCCAAGAATCACTTATGTTTGTTTGTTAGGTATACTCGTATCCGCAAGCTCTGCTAAATAGCGAGGCTCCTGAATGTAGATTGGTCTCCTCCAGGGTAGCCATAAGAGTCTTGGCACCTGTCGTTCTATCCACCTTCACCCTTTATTAAGGTAGGTTGATGCGACGAAACTTAGCTCACACAACCCTGGAAACGACAAATAAAATGAAAAAAATATCTTTTTAGGCTTTTTTCAAGCTTTCGAAAACAACAGACCCCGGCCATACCCAGACACTGGTACTAACACAGTCGATTGAAGCTGAAATGGAGAGCCAGGTGAAATGATTGATTGCGTCCTTGAGAAAGCTCATGCCTTAGCCCACTTCAAACGAAACTAAACTGACCAGACATTCCCTTTCCTGGGATCAGCGGGTAAGTCGATGGCAACTGACGGTCACCGGTGAGCAGATCATGCATTGAGGATTGCTTTCGGCTGGCAGGCTGGCTGGCATGTGTGGCAGATTGCAAGAATAGATCGTTTCCTGATTGAGCAAACTGGCTTATTAGGATTGTCGATGTCAGATGCTATGGTATATCCAGTCACGTCAGGTGCCTCTTGTGCTACTCCTCATTTGTGCCACTCCTCGTGCCTCAAGCAGCCACGCACGGCTATCATGACGCCTTAGCAATTCGTCAAAGTACCTGAACACGCTCTGCTCTGTCATAGCCAACTCTCTGGGGCTCCACTAGGTGGCTGGCAACATTCTCAGTTCGTCAGTATGCAGGGCGAAAATGTTTTGTGCTAGGCATGGACAATAGACCTGACCAGCGAAACACTCGAAACGCATGGCTCTAGTCTAGTGATAAACGAACTCAAAAGTTCCAAGACGCTGTTGTTGAAGTTCGTTCTTAAGTCTTAACATTCAATACTATGAATAGGCTACCACTACAGGAAAGTAATTCGTAGGCCGGCCAAGTTTCTAGAGGAAATGGACTTTACCAAGAGTGGGAAATTCCGACACCACAGACCATCTAATATCTAGACCTGGGCTGTAATGGAAGAAATTCATGATCGAAAACCCACTTCGAGGCCAGCTAGTCTTGCAGCTGGTTTTTCCGAAAGCCTGCACATGCTCGCTTTACCAATCATTGCATCTGGTCGTATCAATTTGCCTCGATCCGGATTGGCCTGATATTTTGGTATCTGGTGAGAGGGGCGGGGTGTCTTGTTAAATGGTGATCGTGTCTATTCACCATACATTCCTGTGGCAAGACATGTCTTTAGCCCCCATTGTCTACAATGCTGAATGGCACTACTGAGCATTACTGCTCATCAAGTTCAAAGTAACGTGTTTCAAAAGCCCATTTTCACACTGGACGCGGGCTAACTTGGGAAGAAATTAGGTTCCCGCCCGCACGAGCACCAGACCTCTTCTGCCCAGCAATTGCCATGCAATGAATGGTATGAGTGCGCAGCCTGGTATGTATAACTCATACCACGACAACTACGGGCGACTGCCGCGACAACGCTGCCTATTCATCATTAGACCGAGTCCAGTAGGAAGCCCTTTGTGCATTATATATGATAGATGAATTCGGATCTTAGTAGATAGTTTGTCCACGCTAGCATCATCACGCCAATCCTACCACAAGAACATTTTCCCACATATTCTCACATTAAGGCCTCAGTCGCCGATCATTACTTCAATATTTAACACCGAATAATACCCAAAAACCTCTCATAATGCCATCGACTTAAGCACAAGAGGCTGGGTTTGGCCCGCACCAAGTCCTGACCGTATCAGCTGGATCGGCTGCCGGCACTCTGCATGCAGTCGGAACAACTCCTTTCGCCGCGACTTCGACGTCGAAGACGTCTTATAGAACGTTCATGCGCCAGGGAATGGACTGAGGAGCACATGAGCTGACTTTGAATAGCCCAAGTCGCGTATCGAGGGCTCCCATCGCTTTCTTGGAGCTCAGTTACGGAAGCAATACAACAATACAATGCCAACTGTTGGTGACGCCCCACCGGCTTTTCCTTAGTTTCCCGGTCTAATGAAAACCTTCTGGAGCTGTTTTCTTTCAGAGTAAAAAGAGCATATTGGCGGAGTTGAAAAGGAAGGGCGTGGAGTTATGGAAAGAACAATTTGGTGACTAGTAGAATTATCCCGAACCCATTCTTGTATATGTTATTCCTTGTAGAAGAAGTCTTCCTAACATCAGCGATACTGTACTCCTTGGGAAGCTTGCTGACGACAAGATATGCAGCTCAGTTCGTTGGTTCTGGTTTCCACAGTACCATTAGCTATACTCCATAGGATTTTACACTGTATTTAACGTATGTGCATGATGAGTGGACCACCTTATTACTAACCCTGACATTGATTATCCTCTAGCACAACTATCGCTTCTCTAATCAATTTCAATTAATCGGTATGGCTGTCTTCGAATATTTTACCTCAATTGTACATGTTCGTGCATTATGCCCAGCCCTACCGCAAAACCACAACGCCGCATGCTCGTCTCGGAGCGCCTCGTACGGCGACCTCCCCTCCCCGCCTTACTTCCTGATTCACCTGCTCATCTAAACAAGCTGTAATTAGGAATAGATTGATTTTCGCCCACTGTAAGACTTCCTCAACTGGGATGTGTTCTATTGGTTCTGGGGCACTTGCTTAGGAATGTATTTCCTGCCGAAGTATTTGGTTCTCTGACTTCAACAGGGCCAGCTGATGCACGATTCCGTACGTGCCTTTTGTGAAACAATCCAGAGCATCAATAATTGACGTGGAGAGCTTTCTCGATATCTGGTAAACCGGCTTTTGATAAATTCAGACCCGAGAACCAGCTTCGATAGGGTTTTGTGGCGTACGAGAGACCCAAGGTACTGATAGCTCAAGAGTGCCCTACAGGACCAGACCCTTATCAACTCTTGTACAGTTGGATTCATCAACTCTTGTACAGTTGGATTCATCAACTCTTGTACAGTTGGATTCATCAACTCTTGTACAGTTGGATTATCAACTCTTGTACAGTTGGATTTATGGTTACTCTAAAGCCCTGCCGACAGGGGTAGAGTTGGATATTGCCAGGCCCACCTTCGACTCAGCTAGCCAATGAGGTCACGCATAAGAAATGGATCAGTCGCTGCAACGCGTCCGACCGCGTCCTACCGCGTCCAGACACCATCTAGGTTATCTGAGTACAATGTGAGCTCTATAAACATCTACAATGGAATCGACTAGGCCGTTCATCTTCCTCGAGAGGTACCGGCTCGCTGTTTGCGAGGAGTGCGGGCTGGCTGTGCTGTCGAAAGAAGTCCTCAGCCATCTTCGCGCTCGGCATCGTGGCATTGACGTGTCGAGACGCCACAAGATTGCGGAAGCTCTTTCGAGTTGGCCAAGTGTCATACAAGACCAGGCTGGACTACGGGGATTCAGCTTCCCACCGCCAACCATCAGCTACATCGCACAACTGGCAGCGCCAAAGACGGACGGGCTGAAATGCCGCAAGTGCCCGTACATCGCCAGGCAGCTGCAGAAGGTCCAAGGACACTGTCGCGACAGCCACGGCTGGGTATAGCCGCAGTGCAGGTCAAACGGGACGCAAGCGCAAGAGAGAGTCAGGCGAGACGGAGTCAGAGCTACTGTGGAGGGAAAACGTGGCCAAGTCAACCCATCGTGCGAAATGCAATTGTACCCCCTGTCGGCTACGCGTTGGCAGGGGTTTAGAGTAACCCTAAATCCAATTGTACAAGACCTGATGAGGGGCTGCTCCTGTAGGGTTGCTCTTAAGTATTGTCGAAGCATCACCATTAGCAGTTAGCTAGCGTCCAAGGTTCTGGAATTAGCATATCTTTGCCCTTCTGATCTATGCCACCGGGCGTAATAAAACCCCTGTGTATTATTCACGGCTCGCGGCCAGGCGTGCTGGCGCCGGGAAAAGGTCGTCGTACTCCGTCTTGCTCCGTACCGAATGTGGGTGTGAACCCTCATCTCCCCATAGACAGGAGATAAAGGGGTCAATGGTAGTATTGGGGACGTCGGGGCTTTGTTCATCTCGGCCGCCTCGGCCGCCGCTTTGCTTCTGAAGACCATCTATGCCAATGGGCCTTTGATGTGGCCTACTACGACGGGTATCTAACCAGCTGGGGGCACGGGACGGTTTGGACTAGAATGGAATGGTGTGCTCAGTCCTCCTCAAACAGATTAAGATAGTATGCATACCTTAGTGTAGCACATCCTCAATGCTAATCACCTATCTAAATGTAGCTTTAGATAGTAGTGTAAAAGACTCAGTTATTGTGGTCAAAGACCGTGAAAAAATAGTCACAAATAACTGATCAGGAAGAGTTCTCCATGGTGGGCTGTGTCGCCGAAAGAACACGTAGTATTTTTAATTCCTCACTCTACTGCTTAGGTGCTTGTCCAATAGGTATCATTGCAGGGGCATTTCTACGCAAGCGGTCGATCGACTGGTTCCTGCGCCAGAGCGGCGTTCGCATATAGGTTCGGTTTGCTGCGTTTGAGAGGAAGAGAAAGGGCCCACTGAAGATGTGCGGCAACACTTTTAGAGGTCCGTATACGTGGCGGGATTTGAGGCGACTTAAGTCCTTTCTTGGGAGCAAAGGGGTCGACTGCAAGAAAGAAGGGCCTCTTTCCGTGGCGAGTGGTTGTTGTGGTATTCGAGGAGTGGGCGGTGTTAATACTGGCCGTCAAAGTAATTGATAGAGGGAGTCGTCGGGGTGCTAGGGATTCTCCCACTGAAGAGCACTTGGCGACTGTTGCCGTCGACAATTTGGGAGGTATCTCTATGATTGATGGCTTCAAATAGGAAATAACAATAGCACGAGCGGTGCAAAGCTCGCATCGATATTGCAAATTCATTGGATGGGTATTGTCGTAGTCGCGGCTGCGAAATGGTTAGTCAACATACATCCTCGGGGAAGTGGCAAAACATGAGAGGTTTCTGACTAGCAAGTTTCAAGGTACTTTTGAGGAGCGATGAAGGGCGAGTGGAGGATACCGCTCTTCACGCATCCCAAGGTCATCGTGACCGGGCCTCAATAAGATGATTGGAGTTCCAAAATCGTGATTGTTAACGGCTGTGATTGTGGTGGATCTTGGACATGAAGTGTAATCTTTTAAGGGTAAGTAATAGCCAAGGTGATGACTAACTAGGCGTGCTTGTTATCTTCATAGGAAGGAATGTTTTGGCTAGTAAACAAACAGCATACTGAGACACAAACCCTGTCAGTATTCCAGGAAGCTAGCTCATGGTGATATCTCGACAAGACTTAGGAGCAGCCCTTCGAGTACTGGACCTGAAACTGATAGATGTAGTATATCTACCGATTTCGGTCGCGACTGTATGGCTTAGGAAAGGCCCTACATTGCAACGAGTGGCAGCTTAGTTTCTTTGTGTTCTGGAAGATTGGGTGGTGGGCCGAGGGCACGCGGCTGGACGCCCCACTTCAGACGCGATCGTGTCGCGTGTTGAGGGCCACGACGAAGTACGAGACACGGGCGCGACAGCTGGACGATTCGGTGGATAAAACGAAGAAAAACGTACCAAACGTGACTCCAAGGCCCAGCTTGGAGCAAGATGCAGAACGGTCAAGCGGACGACCGACTAGCGGTGGCAGTGGCAGCATGGGAGGGCGATGCTCCGGAAGCTCGTCGAATTGGTGGGGGAGTCTCGCGCCGAGGTGAAACGGCTGGTGGAAGCTTTTCTGGAACTAGAAAAGCATTATCCAGGTATTGCAAGCGAGGAACCAGGAGCTGGCTCAAAAATTGAAAGAGACAAATGAACCAATCACCAGCGAGAATGGACAGCTCCGCGATCAGCTACACGATCAGCTTGAAGCTGTCACGACACGCGTTACCGAGTCCCCACAATTATCCTACGCTGATGCAGCGCGTTCTGCGCCTTCGTCTAAACCCAGCAGCATCAGGACCTTATCAACCGCCAACACCACGCCGTCGAATATTACGGACAGCATATACTGCACGGTTGACACATCCAGAGTCGAAGATGGGCAAGAAGAGACCGTCACAGCAGGAGCCATCCGCGCAATATGCGAGAGAGAGGTCCGAACCGAGCAAGACCAGAGCACCTAGTCTTGTATTCTGTGCAGAAGTGCGCGCCGTTTCCACCTCCCGCCCAATCGCATTCCGCCATTCCTGCTCTCCCTGACCCTTGACACTTGACCGCGAAACGCGCGCCATTTCCTATCCAGCCCAACCAGAATCCTCCTCCCCTAAAGCGTGACGCGTTTATGCTAACGCCCAATGACATGTAATCGACTATCCCTGCTAGCACATAATAGCGCGTTTAACCCCTGTATCTTAGCGAAGTGGGAGGCGGCGATTAGAGGTTATTTGAGAGAGACAGGGAGGCAAGAAAGCTCCTCTTATACCTTTCCCTCCCTTGAATACAACCTTTAAATCGCAAGAACGCCACGATCCCCTCCCTTTCTCTGCCAATAATCCAGTCTTCTGCGCCTAGTAAGATGAATGAACCGTCATCTGATGGGCTAACCCGGCTCTGTAACCTCGGGCTCTACTTTCACAACGTGGCGGACCAGGGAGCTCTCATCTGCCAGGCCTGCGGCTACGCGCCTCATGGCCTTTTGGAACTTTGCCGCCACGTCTATCACAAACCCCCCTCTGAAGTACGTCGCGAGAGGGTGGCACGCACCGTTCTCAATGGCCTTCAAGTACCTCCCATACACAGCGGCCGCGTGTGTAGTGCCATATTCTGAGGTTCGTTGTCGAGAACCAAGACGCTCCTGCAAGTACTCATAGTCAGCATATGCCCTATAGATTCCGCAATATTCTGTGCCGAACCGATGCAAGCCTATGGAGTACCTGCGCGGAGGTTATGATAGTCAAAGGCGCATATGCCGACAAAGTCTGTCCAGGATGATGCAGTGGTCAGGAAGTCGACCAGCTCAAAGAGACGCTTCCCTATCAGTGGAATGTAGCTTTTACGGTCCATACAAGGAATGCCGCCAGAATCGCCTGTTGCTATATTCAGAGCGCTAACGGCTTGTGCAAGATCTGACGCATCTTCTTGATCTGATCCTTCCTCGTTCTTCGTAAGTCCGCTCCGCTGATTCCTCGTCGTCCCATTGCTCTTTGCCCATGATGACATCAACAATTGATGGAGTCTTGTTCAAATAGCTCTGAAGAGACTCGGCTACCAACGGTTGTAGCTTTGCGAGTTCCCCGATGATTTCGACGATGGAAACATCCCTAGTAGGGCTGCCCGCGGCGTGAGTCGCCCAAGTTATGCTCGGATGAGCAGTTATACCATTCAAGGCTGTCAGCATAGAAGGTCTCCATCTGCTGCTCATCGTCCCTGTGGAGATAGCTGGGGTCCATATCGAGCCGCTCGAAATACCACAGCTGTTGCAGAAGCAAGAACGGGTCGTGGGAGGGCAGAGGGAAAACTTCAACGACCTCGTCAAGTAGTAGGCCGTTCATGAACAGCATACGGTCGAATACGTGTGGGCTAAGCTCCCAATCCTCAGAATTCGGCCTAGCATGAGACGGCGACGGCTCAGCGGCTCTCTCGACGCGTGGTCTTGTAAAATCAGGCACCCATGAAGGCACAGCGACCTCTTCCTTTGCCCGTAATTGTGCGTCACCTTCGAGTCGATCTCGGAGCCGGTAATGGAGGTGCCAGAACATGTTGGTATTCATTTCTACCGCCAGGACGTAGACTGCAAGGCGGGAGAATAGCTTTGATATAGGCATCGTGTAGTCTGGTAGGAAGAGGCTTTTGAAGAGGGGTTCCATGAGTTCGCGCAAACCGTAGACAATATCGTGAGGTATGGTGCACCGAACCTGCATCCCCATTGTTGAGAACACTGGCAACGAGGCGGGCGAACAGAAGTAACGCCACGTGAAGACGTGGCGGACTCTCCAGACTCGCCGACCCCATATCGACCACAGGCGCCCATGGGATCCTTGCTCGGGGATCCATCGTTTGGGGTATTCTCCGTCTGTAGACTCAAGAATCTTGCATTCCTGCATGGTCTGTTGCTCTTCTTCTTTCTTTCCAGCTCGCGACTCAGAATCTCTGGCGTCGTGAGTAGCAGACGCGATAGACTTGTCGCATGCTGGATGAGAAAAGTTTTTCAATTGGGTAGGATGTCGTTTCTGATGTTCTACCCACTCGTATACTTTGTTGAAGTTCTTGGCAAGACTGTATTGTGTAATTTTAGCCGCCCGCCGTAGAAGACTGGGTCGCGTTTGTTCAGGCTATACTATTGCAAAACCCAGATCCTCGTCCACCAGGTCCTAGCGCAGAGCTCGATGAATCCTTCAATGAGAAATGGCCCAAAGTCATGGCGATTCTTCCAGAACATTGGATCTGCGTTTTTGTTTTGGTAGTTGGCGTAGTCATGGTCGTGATCGTAGTTGTGGCCATGATCATGATGACTTTATTCTCAGCACCGTTGTCGGCGTTCCCTGCGAAATGCTGCAATATGGTGAAGAAGTTAGTTGACAAAGGTGTAGATGGCCCGAGATATACTAGGACTCTATGTGCCTCGGCACATATCCTGGCCATGAGTCCGACTTGCGGACTCCGCTCCTCGTCGTCAGCTTGGTTGATGCACATTGAGTCAATCCACAATGTTTTCGGGTGACTGTGGTGCCGAAGACAAGACAACGCACTAAGCAGATTTGTAGTCACAGCGCGTTTGTAGCCGTTGACGTATACATGACACTTTTTGTCCTCAACAAGACACCTCGCCCCTTAGATAAGAGACAGCTTCATACTGAGGACGATCATTGGATTCCAAGTCTGCCGTGAACAGCCTCGTCGAGACCGAGCCCCTCTCGTCTGTCCTTGAAAGAACCTCTAACAGCGGTATGAGTGAGGTTGATTTTGAAACTTGGAGCGACTTGTACGGTTGACGATTGCGTCCTAGGGTAGTCTGTCTGGTGGCGTGCCGGTGGTCATCGTCGAGGCTCCACGGCAATGCCACGTCAAATATAGCGCGCTGAAAGTCTTGGAGAAAACGACGCACTTGGTCGCAGTGCAACTCTTAAGGCTTGGCGGCTCTGGGAACACCAAGTCCGGCAGCTCTATGGATCGCACACCAACATTTTAGTACACTCTGGTGAGTTGCTTCTTCTTAGATATCTTGACTCACTGATGGTACTGAGAGTCTCCTCATCTCGCGTATAGAAATATTGGATAGACGGTGCAATGAACTGAAAAACGGCATCTAGGCGTCTGCACTGTTGCTGTAGCCTGCAATGCTGGTCCCAAGCTGCCCAGCCCGACCACTGTTCACGCTCAGGTCCAGACGGAGGGGGGGCGGAGGAATTGCGCCCCGCTATCTGAAGTCAATCAAGTCTGATGCCGTAGTGCATCTAACAGAGGAAATTGCCGACGCAAGGGGTTGTTCAATGTTGAATTTATAATGGGCAGGCGTTGGAATATTTATTCCTACCGCATGAGTACCTCTGAGCTGGAATTGCATGCTTTACAGGGATGTGATTTCTTCTCATCATATGACTCTATATGATTGGACTGTTACTGCCTGATGATCCCCAACTTGACAAAGTCCCCACCAGAGACGTGGCAGGTGCTCAGGCATGCTGCTCTTGAAGGAGCGAGGCATTTCTGACAGTGGAAGCGGGGATTACCGCAAATTTCCCTCCACAGGGTATTTTCTCACATGAAAGATGGGAATTCTGTAGATATGGAATATCTTCAATCACTGCCTTCTCTGATATGCCATGGAGCCTGCTAGCTTTGCAGTCGGCATCGTAGGGCTTGCAGGCCTCTTTAGTTCCTGCTTAGAGGTTATTGACAGAGCGAAGGACTACAAATCATTTGAGACGGACTCTCAAGCGTTGGATGCCTTGTTTGAGGCTGACCACCTGCGCTTCCAACGCTGTTGCCCCAGCGTTGGGCTCCGTCCAGGCGGACAGCTCTCGGCCGAGCACCACAAGCTTCTCGATGATGACCGAACAGTTGCGACAGCGATGGGGCTTCTCACATTCATCAACGAGGTTTGTAGCCCACACGGGGTCTCACAACAGGAAACGGCTAGTGACAGGGCAATGCCGTGGACTCGCAAGGGTTTCGGTCTCGTCCGCCCACACGACCTTCAGAGCACAGTTGACGGATCGAGGAGACGCAAGCTCACTTGGGCATTCGGAGGAAAGCGAGGGCGGAAGTCCCAGGTCGAGCTGTTTCGGAGATCGGTGCAGCAATTGCACGAGTTGGTGCCTCCAGGATCTTTGGATCCTTCCAGCAAAATGATGCAATCCGGCCCACAGTCGAGCCATGAATGGCTTGTATAAATTCAACAACTCCTGGCTGAGAAAGAAGGTGAGGCTCGGTTATCTGTTCTACAGGCAATGAAGATGTACTCGTTGACGCCATATCAGCCGAGATTCGACGAGAGGTTCACTACTAGCTCGTTAGCGATTGTCATCCAAACGACACCTACGATGAGTCCCGCCATAGAAGATTGACTGGTACTTGCGACTAGATGCTTCATCAACCAAGCTTCACTCGCTGGACCTCACCAGACTTCCCTGCAGGCAGGGCTAAGTTGCTCTGGATATCCGGACAACCTGGCTTCGGGAAGACGGTTTTATGCGCGCATCTTGTTGACCACCTGTCCTCAACTCTCGATACCCCTGTCAGTCACTCCTTCTTCTCGTCTGACCATGAGAGTCGTAATGACCCGTACGAGGCCATGCGCCATTGGGTCTCTCAGATTGTAGGATCGGACTTTAGAGCGTTTGCGTTGGTTCGTAAAGAATGGCACACGACCCAAGAACCGATCGCCTCGCGACTCACCATTTTTCAGCTCTTGCGCAAGATCCTGCACGAAGTACCGGGTTGCACCCTTGTCGTTGACGGTATCGATGAGTGTACAGCACTGCGTGACTCCTCTCGTTCCGTTGCAAGATTTCTTGAAGACATCCAGGAACTGGCCAGTAGTACAACACGCGTCTTAGTAGTCAGCCGGGATGAGCCTGAGATCAGACAGACCCTTCAAGAAAACTCTCACTACACATTCAACGAGTATAGGATACAGCCCGAAGACGTGCGCGCCGACACTGCGGCTTATTCACAGTTGATTGTGGATAGGAGACTCAAAGCCATGCGTGAGGAGGATAAGGCGGGTCTTTCAGAGATGATGATGGAGCGATGCGGAGGTCAGTTTCTCTGGCTCAAGATGCAAGAGAAAACGCTGAAGGGATGGATGAACAAGCGACAACTCCAGCGAGCCATTAATACAACCCCCTTTGGACTCGACTACCTCTACGAAAGGCATTGGAACCGGATCACTAGAAGCGAGCTAGACAGAGACCGGACTTTCTCATTGCTACGCTGGGCGGCCTTTGCGATTAGGCCCCTGACCGTTGGCGAGATAATCGAAGCAGTGCTCGTCGACGAGGACAATGGTTGTGTCCTATTCGATGATCTCCCCGACGTCATCAGCGACGAGTTCATCAATGACCAAATCCTTCATCTATGCAGCCCACTTTTAGAACTGGGCGACTTTTTCCCAAACTCCTCCTCCCTTTCACACCGTCCAGTCCAGCTTGCTCACTTCACAGTCAAGGAGTTCCTCGTTCGCCGCCTTCCTATCATAGACATAGGGACGAATGGAAACCTACAACCGTCTATTGAACAAAGGCAACATACCTTGCTAGCAAGACTATGCCTATGTTATGTCCGTTCTCACCAGACATGGCACGACTCAAATACAAACCCAACAGGGGAGCACCTCCAGGCCAATTTTCGACGTTATGCAGCATCATCATGGCACGCCCATGCAGATTTGGGTGTTCCGTTGGAGATGGATGAGGGCACGCTGGAACTCATACTTGAATTTATGGACGAGGCTCACCCGTCTTGGAACTCGTGGAGAGCTTGGTTTGATACACAGAACGAGGAAGAGGCAGAAGATGCAGAGGACGAGACTACGGCCCCGGGACCTATCTACTATGCCGTGAACTGGGGCAGACAGCTGTAGCCCTTCGGCAGATCAAGTCCCGAGGCTACAATAAAGAGGAAATCGAAGGGGAGAGGTCACCCTTACACCGCGCATGCTTTGACGGCGATATGGCCGTTATCGAGGCCATGCTGAAATCCGATGCTAGCATTACAGCTCGAGACATCAGAGGAAGAACCCTCGTCTACTCAGCGTCCTTGAATGGCCAGGTAGAAGTAGTGAAGACGCTTCTACAAAAAGAGGGGCAACAACAAGTGGATACTACTAATGAATACGGCTGGACACCAATCAATGTGGCAGCTGATGGTGGCCATCTTGAGGTAGTCAGGCTACTAGTTGAGAAGGGAGCTGATATGATGATTGCTCATACGGCTGGCTGCACACCCATACACTCGGCTGCAACCAGCGGCTACGATGACGTAGTCGAGCTGCTGGTCCGTAACGGTGCTGATATCACCGCAGCTGACTCTGATAAATGGACACTCCTTCATAAAGCCGCGAAAAACGGTAACCTTGTATTGGCCAAGCTTCTCATCAGTAACGGGGCCGATACCACGGCGAAGATTGGCGGTGGGTGGACGCCCCTGTTGATAGCTGCAGGCGGGGGCCACTTTGAGGTGATTCGGATGCTAATTGACATGGGAGTCAATACAATGGTGGCTCAGGATGATGGATTGACGCCACTTCATGTCGCTGCAAGCAATGGTCACCTTGAGGCGGCCATACTGCTCATTGACAACGGGGTTAACATTACGGCAGCCAGCAACATTGGGTGGACACCAATCAATGCTGCAGCAGCTCACGGCCACCTTCAAGTAGTCAAGTTGTTACTTGACATGGGGATAGATGGCGAGGCGGTTGACAAGAGTGGATGGACACCGCTGAGTGCTGTCGCAATTAATGGTCAAATCGAAGTCGTTAGGTTCCTTATTAGTAGGGGAGCTCGGATCACAGTTGCTGATGAAGAAGGATGGACCCCGATCCTGATGGTAGCGTCTTATGGCCATCAGGATGTAGTCAGGCTACTAATTGACGAGGGAGCTGATACCAATGCGGCTAACAGACAAGGCAAGACACCAATACAGGTGGCAGCTGAACATGGCCATCAAGAGGTACTCCGATTACTCGCGGACAGGGGAGCTAGTATTGTACCAGCTGGTGATAGTGAATAAATCTGTTATTGTATCGTGCCCCCGTTGGCAGTGTCTCCAGCCGAATCGATGTTGGATTCGACTTGTTCATCGAATTGGATAGAAAGGGTCTGGGTTTGTAGGTTTTATCCCTCGTCAACTCTAGGCAGAAGACGCATTAGAGAGACGACATGAGCAAGGTGAAGAAGAAGAACAGGGGAACAAATCGAACGAATTGAGAAGTACTCCGAGCATCCCCCAAATGTGTTGTCCACAATTAAATCGCAGGACTGCCTGAGGTTGACGTCCTTACATTAGCTCGTCCTTCCGCATGTCGAAATGGTCAGGGCATTGAGAGCTTGGTAACGTCGTCCGTACTGACATTCTAAATCCATACGTGGCCTCCTTTTGTATAAAGAAATGGACTAGTGGCCTGGGGAACTCGGTTAAAAGAAATGGAATCTTTGTTTGTTTTGGGGAGGAGGCTATGCCATGAGTTAAGCCACGTGACGCCCGAAGGAGCGGTTGTGCCTCGCTTCCCAGGGTTAATAATAGCCTGATAGTAATGGGAATCGTCCGCACCTCTCGCGACGATTGATCTGGTGAGAGATTTTAAGGCGCTTGCATGACATGGGTGCCACTGACGAATACATAGCTTACCCTTCCGACGATTAGCGTTTACGACATTTAAGAGGGCAAATCTTCCAAATAAAATTTTTGCTTTTTGATAATTTCCTATAACTGACCATAACATATAGCTTTCGTAACGACTTACCGCTATTCTGGCAGTAAGACTTAGAGAAACCTCTTACGGGCTATGTACCAGGCTCCCGCCACTGGGCAAGGATCTCGGCGACGTAGTCACCAATTTACAGCAGCCAAGCAGAGTATCAAAGCATCTCGGAGGCAGATTAGGCGTGGGGGAAGTCTTAGCTCTAGGTTTGTTCCTATGTAGTAATAAAGATGGAGATTTTCGAATAACTTTCAGACTTCACGGTCCTGGTCTGCGCGAGTGCCAGATCGCCGTGACTCTTTGCCGACTCCAGAAACATCTACGCGGCGCGCCTTATAACAACGGCGGCCAGACGATCGAACGTGCCTTGCAATGGGCCAAGAAGCTCAGCATCGTCAACGGCCACACCGAAATCCTCGAGATCCCTACGCCCCCGGATATGTTGGCACCGATAACCCAGCTCGAGCCGGTTCAGCCGGGAGGGTTTCGCTGCAAATCCACGGCAACATGTCATCTTGTTGGCCAAAACCTTAGGGTTATACTTGGCGTCTATTTTGCTCCCTAAGCTATCCCGCTATTTCGTTTACCGCGAGGGGTAACTAGGCTAGTTATAGTAATTATCGATAACCGAAATAAAGGAAAGGTAAGAGAGTTAAAGGAAAGATGTGACGTTCGGGCCTGGTCTACCTACAGGGTAGGTAGACCAGAGGGTCGGTTTGTTGTTCGTAGTACGTTGAGTCACAAGTGCGAGACTGGGTAGTCGTCACAGTCGAGTGCTGAAGTTATGGAACTGGTAGGTAATTAAGCTTTGACAATTGTATTGATAGCTGAGTTGTATCTAATGAATGTGAGTGACTCGTGAGTACTATATAGTTGTGGAGGGTATCCTGGAACGATGTGCTGAAGCGTCGTTCTGTCCTGGAACGATGGTGATTGGTTTAAAAAGAGTAGTGGGGTAAGTGTCACCTGGGCCGCTTGACGGGCCGTAACATGAAACTACATGAATTTGCGGTGTGACGTCATCGCTAGCTGATTTGATCGATGAACATCTTTAAAAGCGGGTTCGTTGCATGCACGATGGCGTCAAGGCTAGATTTACACCTTTTCGTTCGAGCTCTAATTGGTGGCCGGTTGTTATGCCAACCATGTTTACGCATTTGCCGCCAGCATTCATGCAGGTGTCTTGACGGAGCGCCCTACCGAAGAGATCAGGCTCTCTCTATTCATTCTTCACCATTCCCCATGGATCCAGCATCCGCGCTGGGGGCAGCCGCCGCCTCCCAGCAATTCCTCAAGGAGGGCTTCAAGCTGGTCCAGCTCATCCGATCCGTCTGCGACAAAGTCCAGGATGCTCCAGGGAGATTGAAGCCTGGCGCACCGAGATTGAAGACCTTCTAGCTCTCGTTCAGAAGGTCGAAGCAGCGTCGGCTCTGTATGACGCAGATTTCGGCGGGATAATTGATGGTTGCAGGCGCCAGTGTGACGAGCTTGTCGAGGAATTCCCCAAGCTCGATTTTGGAGCCACGGACTCTCTAGTGCACAAGACATGGAACGCCATCAAGGGCCTAGTTAAAGAGGACAGGATACGGCAACAGTTTGAAGAGTTGCAACGCCTAAAGGTCACCCTGGGGGTGAAAATCAATTTAGCGCAACTGTATGTACTACTGTCCGTGTTACTGCCTACTTAGCTGACCAGTGCAGGAATCAAGGGTACATCACTGCCCATGATGTCCGACAAGTTGCCTCAAATATCGAAACTATCAAGATTGCAATTCGGCCCGGAAGCGACGAAGATCTTTGCATACAGGACCTGTTTCTCACGAACCCGACCGACGACCGTGATACTATCATCACAGCCAAAGGACATAGGGTCGATAGAACCTGCGAGTGGATCACGTCAACTAGCCACTATAAAACATGGACTCAATCTCGCTCCGGGCTCCTCTGGTTTTCCGGGGGCCCTGGTAAAGGAAAGACCTTTCTATCAATCTTTCTCTCCGAAATCCTAGCCAATATGCCTGGCACCCTCATCTACTTCTTTTGCGATAACAACATCGCTTCCCGCAACACTGCTGTTGCTGTTCTCCGAGGACTCTTATATCAGCTTATAGACCGCCATCCCCAGCTTCTTCACCATGTTCTCGCGCCATGGAAAGTCCAGAAAAACACGTTGTTCAATAGGAACTCATTTGAGAGCCTTTGGAGACTGTTTCGGGTAATGCTTGACGACCTACACGGACATGTGTACTGTGTGCTTCACGGGCTTGATGAATGCAACGAGGAGTCCCTCGAAACGCTTCTTCGAAAAATCGAGACGCTTTTCAGCGGCAACACCAGCGAACACGCTTTCAAACTCGCTATCCTGAGTCGGACATACCCATACTGTCTGGAGAACTGTCTTGGTTCATTTCCAAGGATTGACCTGGATTCCGAACAGGAAAACAGCGTACGAACAGATATTGACTCGTTCATCACCGCCCGCGTTGATGAGTTAGCTCGGAAAAAGGACATTTCGCCGGCTCTTGTCGGCCACATTGAGAAGACTTTTCGAGAACGGTCTCAAGGCACATTTCTCTGGGTCAGTCTCATGATCCATGACCTCTTCAAGAGATCGGTTGCTAGCATTGAGGATGCCTTGGACAGTCTTCCTTGCGGTCTTGACGAGGTCTACAAGCGTATACTGCTTCAGATCAGGCCAGATCACACAGTCGTTATTGCAGATCTACTGCGTTGGGTAACTCTCTCTCGGTGTCCTCTAACAGTCTCACAATTGACCGAAGCTATCCAAATCAAGCCCTCGGCACATCTGTCCGATACACAAATCTGCCTCGGTTATGTTGGCTCATGTGGCCATCTTCTCCAGGTGCGGTTCCCTTCCCAGAACGATTCGACATCCCCGGACGTTCCGAAAGCAGAGGTTTCTTTGGTCCACCAAAGTGTGAAGGACTATCTCCGTAACGCCGATGTCGTGACATTTCGCGTCATTGAGTCTGAAGGACAGCTCTCCATTGCACGTCACTTGCCTAGCTGCATGCAAAATGAATGGCTTGCGTGTGAGGGGCGTGGTCGTAAGCGCAATTGGCGAAGGGTTGATACCCCGCTCGCTAAGTACGCGCGGAGGTCCTGGGCTTTCCACTTGGGCTAACTTGAGGAAAAATCACTATTAAAGTTGGCTCGGGAAAATAAAGCATTCTTTGCTGAGACTTCTGAGATTGGGAAGATTTGGGTTGTGGACGCTAGAGAAGAGCACATGTCCATGCTTAGGTTGGCCTGCAAATATGAGTTGATTGCTTTGGTTGCGGAAATGCTGCGGCGGAAGCGAAGAAAGCCACCGTTCACGTCCTCGAAAAAGAAAAACCACCATCTCATAATTCCACTTATGGTGGCTATAGAGAGCGGGAATGCTGCACTTGTCGAATTATTATTGACCAATGGGGTAGACGTCACTGGATCACATAGTAGTATGTTAGGTGGGAGGAAATACCTGAGCCTGGCATTGCTGTTCCAGTCCTCGAATGTTTTTGAGCTTCTCGCCCACACGAAAGATGGTCAAAAGATTATTGAAACAGACCCTCAGGGAGAGGGGATGGTCGCTCCTGCACGAAGCAGCTTTCTATGGGAACGAACGAGAGTGCAGGATCCTTTTGGAGAAGCATGGCTATCCTATTGACTTCCCCGACGAGAATGGCTGCGGTCCCCTCAGTCCCCTTGGTTGGGCGATGCGAGGTGGCAACCTTGAACTTGCTCGGTATATGGTGGATCGTTGGGGTGCTGAAATCAGTCCTGGTCACGGACTCATCGATAGTGCAAGGGTGCTGTGTAAATATGGAGATGACTGGCGTCGGTCACTCGATCTAATTGTTTTACAATGGGGTGTTGACATAAACAGCCAGGATGAGCACGGGTAGACGATCTTCCACAGAGCAATCCTGTTTCAAGGCCGCTCCAGGAATTGCTACTGGTTTTTAGCCCGCTGCCTGGTCATCGGAGGAGATCCATCACTACGTTGTCATTTGGGATCGACCCCATTTGATAAGTTCGCTTGGTTTGTGGGTTCAAAGGCACAACTGGGCTCAATCGAGCTTGTCATTCTGCTACTGCGGGATGGCCGCTTGGGCATCAACACCCGTGGCAGTGGACGGGCCACGCTGCTGCATGAGTTCATCGACGAAGTCTTCTTCAAAGAATCCACGAAAGGTAGTCCTCGAGTAACAGATGTGTTCCGCGGAATTGCCTGGCTTCTTGATCTTGGTGCAGATAGAGCCGTGGAGGACAACCACGGTATGACGGCTCGTCAGTTGGCAACCAAGAGGCACGATGCGAATCTAAAAGAAGCCAGACATCGAGACAAGTCGGAAGCCTTGGAAATCATCATCGACGCCCTGGACAACTATGCAACCGTCTCTTTTGATCCCAAGAGGCTTGACCCGTTAGAATGGAAGAAACTGAACTCAAGGAAGAGGCATCGATCAGTCACCCCGCATGATAGTCACTATAGGGCTGACGATTCCGGTAATGATTCTGGCAGCGATTCTGGCAATGGTAAGTCAAGTTCTATTCTTTTGACGAAGTTCATCACTAAAGGTTATTCTTTTAAAGTTTTAGGCTTAATAGAAAGATCTTCCTAGCTTCTAGAGAGAGAAGCAAAAAGAAGGAAAGAGACTGAGGGACAGATCACGAATATGGTATATATAGGGTGCGCACATGTCGGAGAGAATGTCGCTGCATAGGTTGGGCAACACCAGAACTTTTGCATTATTAGGACCCGGGTCTGCTGCCATTCGCCCCCCTCCCCCAATATGTCAACCAGTGATTTATGTGTGACGTATTAAGAGCACCCTAAGTATTAATCTTTGGGGACTGTAGCTCATGGTGATATCTCGACAAGACTTAAAAAACAACCCTTCGACCAATACCGCTAAAACTATTAGATATTGTATATCTATTACCGAGAATCAGCATATTTGAATTTTAAAGCCATAGCTCCTTCGCTCATGGCGATATTTAATGTTGAAATTTGCATCTTCTGGGTCGAGTTCGCTTAGTCATCCGGGTTGAATTTCCTCGACAAATCCAATCCCGATTCGGATTTCCTTGATGAAACTAAACTGTATCAAGACTAGCTTTGAGCTAACCCTCTTTCAGCCAGAACAGGGGGTTTGGAAGCATTTAATATTAAGAGGATACTTAGGACTGTTGACACAACCCCTTTTCCCAGTATTGTTCATAACCCGTCACCTCATAGACTGCCCATCAAACTCCTATTCATGCTGAAGAGAGGTCCATCTGGAGTCCTTGTTCTCAGTCCTGAATGCCTAATTGTCAAATGGCACCAACGAAACGGGGACGGCCAGCCAAGTACACGTCTAATGAAGAGCGAAAGGAAGAATATGCAAAAAGGCGCCGATTTCAGAGGCAACACGAGGCAATAGCAAGGCGAGATGGCATATTTGGACAGTTCTACAACGAAGGGGCACTAGTTGCGGCTGATTCAGCCACCAGTCGGGCTCGCATACTGGGCAATGAATATACAGCGCGTTTGACCCCAATCGAAACAGACCCTATTCGCGACCACAGCGATACGCATGCCGATATCAGCATACAAGAGGATGTCCACGATGCTGAGCTAGAAGGAGTGGGACATGGCGGGGGGCCCGGGAAAATCGATGCATCGCGGATGACTCACGAAAATCAATAGACCTAGAGGAAAACATTTTTACTGCGTTTATAATCGACTTAAATTCGCGACCATTTCCTCCCTAGCTTATTATGGTTAAAGATATAGCCAACAGATTACTTACACCCCGCGATGCGCCACGTGTCGGACCGAAATAGGCTTCTAGGTTCGTTAAGCAATAGCCAGTTTCATACGCCTTCTTTTCGAAGACTTGTGACGTTCGACCTGGTCTTCCTACAGGGTACGTAGATCAGAGGGTCGGTTTATTATTCGTAGTACGTTGGGTTATAAGTGAGAGACTAGGTAGTCGATATAGTTAAGTGCTAAAATATAGAACTAGTAGGTAACTAAGCGTTCATGATATTATTCATAGCTACGTTATACTAATAAATAGAAGTGACTCGTGAGTTGTATATACTAGTAGGTCATGCGAGGGATCGCTGTGATCTATGGGGTGATGCTCGTCCTGAACCCCTGGGGCTCACGGTGGGCTTGCGCAGGAGCGTTGTCAGCTGGAGCCCTAGGGGTGTTTGGGGGAAAATAGTGGGGGATTTCAGGGTCAGGTGAAGGCCGCATGGCGGGTCGTAACATGACTTGGTCATTGGAGGCCCCTATGCAAAGATCTTCTAGGTTAAGGCTCAGTAAACGTGAGATCAGAGGACAAAATAGAACAGTTAGGTAATTGTTCGAGATGCGTCGAGACGAGGCAATGCCTCTATGGCGTATGTAGCAAGGTAGGCCATAATGACGAATATATATAATAAGGGTAATAACTTTTAAGGAAAGCGATGCCATGTGACATAAATTAGTTAGAGCTATTATAGCTGAGTTAAACGGGAAATAGAGGTAGAGGTTAGTGGTCCACTCGGCATGTACGTTAGCGGACATGAGGAAAGGGGGATGTAACGTGGAATTTAAATAGTCTGTCCGCGCAAAAATCTATAACCCTGCGCTCCTGGTATTGCAAGATAGTTAGCGACAGTACTAAACTAAAATCGAGTCCGAGTTCCAAGACACAACATGTCGAAGATGTCTATGCCATTGACGGGTTCAGTCACTCCTAGTCACGCTTTGTTCAACCAAGTAGGTTACCAAGGGCAACGCAGGGCAGAGCCGCATTAACGAGTCCGGTCTCCTATTATGTGTTAGGGCACTCCGTTTGCGAAAAACAAGCCAGGTGTACTCACAGCCTCGGATGCACTGTCCTGGCAGCAAGCAATGTTGCTCGTGCACTGGTCGTTGAGAAGGTCCTGGACGCCGATAACTATTTTATTAGCTTTTAATAGCTCTTATATTTCTTTTTCCATTTACACTCACGGGCGGCAATGTCGAGCTTAGAGCACTCATCGGCTAGGGCTACGCCACCGCCAAGGAGACCATTGAGGAGACCGGAGAGGACACCCTCCGCCTCGCTAATACCGTCACCTTGCTTAATCGAGTTACAGCAAGATATGGTTTGACCGTTCCCGCAGGCGTCGTTTGCCTCGGAAACCGTCATACGAGACAGATCCTGTCGACGGATCAAAGCGGAAAGAGGGGTAGTCCCTGCTAGTGCAGGAACCGCAATAGCGAGAAGGGTGAGTGCGTACATATTGGATAATGTATAAGCTGGTTGCGAGGCGTGTATATAAACGATGAAGTGATGATGGTGGCTGCAAGTCTCACGGGGCTGATGGGAACGATAGTGCTCGACTTTATACTTGAGCGTTTAATCTTGAGATCACTCGGTTGCATCTATCGAGCGTTAAATAAACATTTCTTTTGCAATGGAACGAGATTAAATGACAGGATTCCTAAGAGCGGCTAAATCCAGTGAAGCTGGAATTCAGCGAAATTGGCGGTTTGATCAGGAATGCCGCCGTCAGCGTTCACTTCACAATAAATTTCAAGAGAGAAATGCGCATCTACTGTAATAGTCCTAGCAAATAGCTCTGCTTCCTCGGGAACCAGATTTCTCAATCAATCTTCCGTAAACGTATACGCATAACAAGAGGGGCAGCATCATGAGTGCGCCACTCTAGCACGATTTCGCATTCCGTTATCTTTGACCGCATACCCCACAGTAATTGTCGCGGTGTGGTATTTAAATAAGGTGAAGTGCGCTGTGCACATAACAGTCACAAGGTCCAAAGCTCGGTGAGCGTTGTCCCCTCGATAGGAGGTGGCGGTAGATGGTCACAGACACATAAAAGCCCTCATTGAGGCATCTCTCATTTGTACAGAATTAAGGCTATTTGTAACCTCCATGTGTTTGCTCTTGGCGCACTGCCTCAAAACCAGTGCAATACTCACATAACTGTGACCCTAATGGCATCCACTCCTTGCAATGCCCGAATCGTTGCTGTTCGTTAGACTCGTAAAAAAAGACTCCAAATTCAGCATAATGTAAGCGGCATGCGAGGGGCGCATGATCTCTCCTGTAATATATGACGTATTCCACAATCGAGTGGAACACACAAGCGAGTGAAACACTCCATTGCAATTCCCCAACCACCGGTCTTATATCACCTTCCCTTCCACAATAAAGATGGAGACACCCTGTAAAGAGGATCAATTAATTCTTGCTTTTCAAGCTATCAAAAAAACCCAAGCTAAGCATTCGGAACGCTGCGAAGATCTACAGTGTGAGCCATGTGACGCTGGGCCGGCGACTGAAGGGAAATACCTCTCGACGCGACAGTCCTCCGAAATCGAGGACATTGACTTTTTTAGAGGAGCAGACAATTGTTAAGAGTATTCTGGACCTAGATTCGCGATCATTGCCTCCCCCGCTTCGTGAGGTGGAGGACATGGCCAATAGGCTGCTCGCCGACCGAGGAGCGCCACACGTCGGGGTCAACTGGGCTTCAAACTTCGTTAAGCGACAGCGACAGCTAAAGACGCGGTTCTTCGCAGGTACGACCACAGGAGGGCCCAATTCGAAGATCCAGACGCGATAAACGCGTGGTTCTGCCTTCTACGAAATGTGGTAGCGAAGTACGGCGTTGCGGACGCTGATATTTATGATTTCGATGAGACTGGCTTTATGATAGGCGTTATCTCAACAGGCATGGTCGTCACGAGCTCAGAAAGACGGTCAAATACGAGACTAGTACAGCCCGGAAATTGACAATGGGTCATAGTGATCCAGGGAGTTCGTTCCCAAGGCGCCATGCACCGTGGTCGCTGGCAAATATCACTTCTTGAGCTGGTATGAAGAAATATCCCTACCGAGGGATCGGATCATCGCCACGACTGAAAATGGATGGACTACCAATAGACCGGCCTGGAATGGGTTCGGCACTTCAGTAAGCACACTAGTCCTCGCACAACGGGTACATACGGCTCCTCGTTCTAGATGGGCACGAAAGTCACCACTCGATCGAATTCGACGCCTACTGCAAGGAAAACAACATCATCGCGCTTTGTATGACGCCTCAATCATCTCATTTACTCCAGCCTCTTGATGTCGGCTTTTTTGGCCCGCTCAAGCAGGCTTACCGTCGGCAAATCAAGAAGAAGATGCGGGCAGGTATAAGCCACATCACCAAGGAGTACTTCTTCTCTGCATTTTTGCAGCATCCCGAGAAGTAATGACGGAGAGAAACATTCAATGGACTTTTAGGGGAGCTTGTCTCATTCCTCACAATCCGGAAGCAGTCCTTTCAAAGTTGGTTGCGAAGTTACGGACCCCAACGCCCCCAGGGAGGCGTCGAGGGATACCCGAACCTTGGATCTCGAGGACACACAACAATCCGATTGAAACGACTTCGCAGTCTGAGTACATCAAATATCCGATTTCCCGTCATCAAGATAGCTCACCAACGTCTATTCTCGGCGCGGTTGACCACCTCGCAAAGGGAACAATGAGCATCATGCACAAACTCACCCTCGTACAGTCTGAGGTCCAGACCATGCGAGGGGAGCTGGAGACCCTAAGCAAGCGTCGCAGAGCGAAGGAAAAACGTCTCAGGCAAGGGGGAAGCACGTCTATAGCGGAAGCAGAGGACTTTCAAGCCCAGAAGGACGTGAACGCCCAAATGAAGCAGAAAACGCAGCTGAGTAGGGGTCGTAAGCAGGGCACTGAATTGGCTCGTCGACGATGTGGAACATGCGGCAAGCCGGGACATAACTCAAGGACCCGTCAAACAATTGCAACTATATCAGATAATGATAACTCCAATTGGATTAGTTGATTCATGTCGTTGTGGTTGAGATATATGGGGTTTATCTATGCGGTCGTGGTTGAGCGTTCCACTCGCTTGTGGGATACGTTACGCGATACCTTCTATTATAGGTTTCTCAACAATAGATAATTTTAAACCTTGAAAGTAAGTTTAGAGCGAATCCTATGACTCAGTCTCTCTAAAAAAGGTTTTAAGCGGGAGCTAAGATATGTAACGTACTTTATCACCGAGTGGGCCACATCAACGAGTGGGCCACCCCAACAAAGAACCATACTCTTTCCATTTTACATTACGATATTGACACTATCCGTCATGGAAATACTCTGCAAAGATAGTGATAAACCCCTTGCCCTACAAGCTATGGAAAAGGGACCCTTCTTTGACTATTCGACGCGCAGCGCAGCAATACAATATGAGCCGAGTAACCCTGGGCCGTCGAAGGAATGGTATAACTGCCCGACGCAATAGCCCGCCTAATTCTGCGAAAATCACCGAACTAGAGGAGACAGCTATAATTGAGAGAAAAATTGACCTAGATTCTCGATCTTGCTCCCCTCGAATCAATGGTGTGGGTGAAATGGCGAATCTTCTTCTCGAAGTGTGTGGCGCGTCACCTGTTGGAACCCTTTGGCTATATCGGTTCATTACGCGGCACCAAGAGCTCAAAACACGTCAACTGCGGAGGTACGACTACAAGAGAGCTCTATGCGAAGATCCAGCCGCAATAGACGCGTGGTTCCTGCTTGTGGAGAATACAATCGCGAAATATGGGATCCAGGATGAAGATATCTACAACTTTGATGAGACCGGCTTCCAGATGGGCATTGTCTCAGCCGGCATGGGTGTGACGAGCTCTGAGAGGGTCTCCAATGCGAAAATGATACAGCCCGGCAATCAGGAGTGGGCGACAGCTATTCGGGGCGTCGGAGCCACGGGGTTCTGTGTTCCGCCGTTTATCGTTGTTTCCGGCCAATATCACCTCTCAGCCTGGTATGAAGATAGCCCTCTGCCACCCGACTGGGTTATCGTTACCTCTCCAAATGGCTGGACGACAAACGAGATTGGTCTGGAATGGATTCGGCATTTCGAAAAGCATACCTTAATCGCGCACGATTGGTAAATATCGACTCCTTGTTCTGGATGGCCATGAAAGTCACCAATCTGTGGAGTTCGACACGTATTGAAGGAGAAGGATATTCTTCCCTTATATGCCTCCTCACGCATCGCATTTACTGCAGCCTCTTGATGTTGGCTGTTTTGAACCGCTGAAGAAAGCCTATGGTCGGGAAATTGAGAAGAGGATGCGCACAGGGACCACTCACATCTCGAAGGAAGATTTCTTTCCAGCGTTTTTCCGCGCCTTTCAGAGAGCAACCACTGTCAAAAACATCTAAGGAGGCTTCAAGGGCTCCGGAATTCTACCTCGTAACCCAGAGTCCGTTCTTTCAAACCTCGATGTGAAGTTTAAGACGCCAACACCCCCAGGTGCCTCATCCGGAATACCTGACCTCTGGACCTCAAGAACGCCCACAAACACCAACGAAGCTACTCTACAGAGTGCACTGCTCACAGACCGAGCCTCTCGTCACCAAGGAGGCTCGCCGACATCAATAATTGAAGGTATTAATCACCTGACGAAAGGTGCGCAGATATTTATGCATCGGATGGCCAAATTAGAGGCCGAGAACAAAACACTTCCAGAGACGAATAATACCCTAAGCCGACGTCGAAGGGTAAAAAAGCAACGCCTTAGGTCAAATAGAGCTATGTCAATTGCTGAAGGACATGACTAGATGGCTCAGAAGGAGGCTGATGTGCAGATACAGCAGGAGACGCAGCAGAGGCGTGGTCGCAAAGCTCGAGCGTAAGTGAGGTCTAGGCGCTGTGGAACATGCGGAGACACTGGACATAACGCAAGAACCTGCCAAGCAGTGATCTCATCCACTGTTGAGAATAGTAGCAATTAATTCCTATTTTATATAAAGTATTGTAACATTTTGAGGTGGTCACAGATGGGTTGATTTGGTTGATCAATGTTACGACCAGTCATGCGGCGTTCACGTGACCTTGCAGCACTCCGACAAAATTTTCCCATTCACCAACGGATCGCAACCAACAAGCGTACGCTCCAGCGGGAGCGTACAGAAGCAACCTGCGCTCCATCCAGGAGCGCATCAAAACATCAAGCGATCCACGGGAGCGCACCCACGAAAGGCACGCTCCTAACTAGTATATAGGACCCACGCGTCACTCACATTCATTAGATACAACTCAGCTATCAATACAATTTCCAACGCTTAGTTAAACTAAAATTCAAAAAGTCTGAGAACGACCCCACCACCACACAAATTCCGGTGCCACAGGCGTCAACTTTAGACGCGCATAAACAACCCAATTATTAATTAAATATGAAGCTGCCGATACCATTAGATAGCTTAATTCTTGGTGTTTAGTAATGGGTATAGTATCCCTTTGCGCGAATACATTCGCGTAGCCGGCGCGGCCCCGAGTGGATTAGGTTATCGATATGGTCTTGTTCACTTGCATTCCACGCCTCAACCATCCATTCCTTTAATCTTCGAATATGGCCCTTGCTATTCTTAAGGTATCTTATTTCGGGATGTAACTTCGTAATCATTGGCTTTAAAGCCTTCCAAACGTGCTCAATTGGGTTGAGATCCGGCGAGTGTGGCGGCCAGTCTAGCACCTCGATCCTGTGCTGTAAAAACCACGCCATCGTCGCTTCTTCCTTATGTATTGGCGCGTTATCTTGCATAAACCTCATCCAACGTTAATAATATGGAAGAAGTCCCTCTTCTAATGCCTTACGATAGCTTCTTGCCGAATATCCTCTCCGTGGCGCCTGCTTATCTCGTTCCAGAACCACAAGGTGGCTACGGCCGCCCTTCCAGATCGCTCCCCACACCATAATCGAGATACGAGGTTTACCGTGCTCTCCGAGGCAGATAAATTCTTTCATAAACTTCTCGTGAGGCTAACGAAAGATCCACCGGCTTGGGCAATTCGATTCGGAACGGAGGGTGGTCTCATCGCTAAAGATAATCACCTAGACGTAGAGAGAGCAAAAGTTAGCCGTGTACACGTCGAACGGGGTATCTCTAAGAGCAAATACACTCAACAACTCTTCTGCATTAGGAAGCCAATCGCGACAAAAAGCAAGACGATCAAAAGCGGTATCCTTATCAAGAGGAATTTTCTAAATAGCTCGGTATCCTTATCAAGAGGAATTCTCTAAATAGCTCTCCATTTACGTGAGTAATGCTTGCCAATAGCGTTGCGGAGCGTGTTCACACATACCGCAACGCCTGCATCTTGTGCAAGCACCTTCCAGCTTATATCGCGATCCCTCTTAAGCAAAGAAATAACATACTTGCGTTTTTCCTTGGTTAATTTAGCCGGCCTGCCTTTACGAGGCTTTGAAGAGACCGTTTGGTCGGTTTGGAAGCGGTTAACGATCTTCCATACTGCTGACTTCGTGGTGTTGAATTGCGTTGCGAGAGCACTGTAGGATTTGCCTTCCAATCGTAGCGCGAAAATCGCTCCGCGAGCTTCAGGAGGAAATTCGCAGTTAGGCCGTCGATTTCCGCTTATAACGGTACCAAAAGCCCTTGGATTAGGGGCCATTGTCGCTGGTGGATGAAGTAGGGAAAATGAGGGTGGCTGGGAGACGCGTGCGGCACGCGTGTGGTGGGGTGTGTCGTTCTCAGACTTTTTGAACCTAATAGTAATCATGTCTCAGCCTTTTCATGTAGCTTTCCTGAGGATCGGCCTGGGATCTGCGCGACCTCCCTGAACTGCCAAATGCTGGCTAGTTGTGGGTATGCCGCTTTCCAGCCGCAACTCAACCAACATACTATACCCCTTCTTTATCCTAATCTTTAAGGAGAAGTAGCTAAATTTTAGTAGCTATAATCCGGTGTCGCACGCGCAAATCTTCGCGACTATATTGACTCTAGTTCAGGATGGATGACAGATCGAGACAGGTTAAGTCCTTGCGCATCCGTCTTACTTTGCAGTTGCTCTACTTCCGGGTATCACTACCTAATACGGAAAACAGCGTTTTCGTTCAGCTCCGTCTAGTCTACTTACTACCTCAATTGGATGAAAACGAGGTTTTCTATCCAAGGATCTGTCTTAATTCGCTGTTTTCGTCACCATACTTTTCCGAAGGCCAGGTATGTATGTGAGAAGCCTAGGCCTCCGCCGACCATAACAATGAATCTAATATATTATTTTTAGTCTCTTCCGCAACACATAATTCTTGTTCCTATCAAATATCTCGGAATTCTCTATTGTCTATTGCATCATCCTATAAGAGATATACTCAGCCTTCTCGTCCTCGAATCTTCATTAAATTCAGAACCTCCTTACGTCTGTTCTTAACATCGTTTCATTATTCATAATCGAGCAGCGACTGAATCTTACCCGTTGATATGAAGAGCTTCGCGATTGCATCTTTGCCCCAACTTTGTGGCTTCGCCGCGGCTCACATGGAGATTCGTCAGCCTGCTCCTCTCCGATCCAAATTCAACGATTTCGCGACGGACATCGACTACAGCATGACCAGTCCTCTCAAACAGGCAGGCTCTGATTTCCCCTGCAAAGGCTACCACAAGCTCGTGAGTTCCTCACAAGGTCAATCCACCGCTACCTACACCCCTGGACAGTCCTACACCATGATCATCACAGGCGGTGCCCACCATAGCGGTGGGTCCTGCCAGATATCTCTTTCATACGACACCGGCAGCACCTGGACTGCCATTCACTCTTACATCGGCAACTGCCCGGTCAGCGCCGGCGAAACCAGTTACGATTTTGCCATACGCGGCGACGCGCCATCTGGGGACGCACTCTTTGGATGGACCTGGTTTAATAAGATTGGCAATCGCGAGATGTACATGGACTGCGCCGGTCGTTACCACCAGCGCGGATGACAAGGCTGAGAGTCAGGACAGTTTTGACTCCCGGCCCAGTATGTTTGTTGCCAACATCGGCAACGGGTGTAGCACAGCTGAAGGTTCCGATGTCGACTTCCTCTTTCCAGGGCCAGATGCCACTCGCAACGGCGATGCAGCTGCACCCCCGGCTGGCTCATGTGCAGGTGTTGAGGCAGGTGTTGAGAAAGCACCAATGCATGCTTGAACTGCCCCCCCCCCCCCCGGGCACATCAAGGATGTTACTTGGCCTACGCCCTGGGTATGGATATCGGCAGAGTACAAATCAGCGAAAGAAACCTTAGTGCTGTCCATAAAGTAGGCCCTCAACCTCATCGCGAGACAAGCGACGTTGAGGATGTTCGGAGGAATATTTATTCAGTATACCGTGGCGCCTAGCAAGAAAGCTGGCAATGTTCTCTCGTCTCTGAATACTGTAGCGCAGGATTGGCGGCCGGCGGTCAATCAATCTAACACTAATAAGACGAAGTAGCTATAGTGCCTTTTTGGTGGTAATTTTTCTCTACCTGAGACAGGATTACGCAGGTGAGATTTACCGATGCCAGTGCCCCATGGGTCTTCCAAGTATTTACAGCCAAGTGTCAAGCCACCTTGAAGAAAGAGGAGCCGTCACCGCTCGACCACCAGCGTCCGGCGCCCAATTCAGCGTTTCCGCCACGACGACATTAGCACAACATGCTGCAAGTGACCTGAGTGCTGAAGCTCGAAATGATTGGACCGGACTACATGCCGCCCGTCGTGTGGAGTGCCGATCGCAGCCTTGAACCGGGGCACAGAGCATCGTTGTGACCTCCAATCACACTGTTGGCGTTGGGCTCTTCGCTCTAATTTAGTTGCTAAAGTGACCGCACAGTACGGGACTATAATTCAATGAACCTCCTGCTTTGTCATCGCTCGTAACCCGTAATTCCTTCATGTGGCTCAAGATGTGGCTCAATCGCTTCGACCGGTGCAATAAGTCGGTGCGTTCCGCAGCCATACGGTACACCTATGGGCAACTCAGTACCTGTCGCGCCAAGAACCGTAAACTCGACAGCGCCGAAGATTTCAAAGCTCACAACGCGTCGACGGGATGCACATATCCGAAGGCCATGAGTAACGCGCCAGAACGCGTTTGATATGGGAAGACAACCAGCGAACTCAGCCGGCTCCTAGGCGGCTTTCACTTCGGCGCCTGGTTTGCGCGTCTGCGCGGCGCGTGATTGATTGATGCCCGATCGCCGCAAGGTTACGAGCCCGCAGGCAACCGGGGTCCATTAGGTGCTGCTATCCAACCCCAGCCCTTCGGCAAAGCAAACACCAGAGAGACCCCGAGGCTATATCCGATGATCAATTACATTCCCAGTAGGGCTACGTATATTTGTGAGTAAGTATTCGATCTCGCACTCTTTGTCTCTCTAGGTGAACCTTCCCTCTACCAACAGAGTTCGAGTTGTCAATCTCGGATTTCGGGGTGCCCTGGGTCCACCTGAGTTTCTGGGCGCCATAGTTGAAGTTGCCGCCGCGACAGTTGGCGTTCCAGAGCTAGCTGCCGCGGCCAGTTGAGTTTGCACTCAGGGCCTTCGAAGTACCACCGGTGCGCCCCAACGAGGAGCTGTTCCACCACTCGAGGGTGAGGCTGAGCTTCGGACCGTCCCCGCCGCCGTCGACATCCGCTACAATCTGGCGTCCCTGGGCAGCGCGAAGGAGCGCTGTATCTCGACCTTATTCAGCCCCCGAATGTGGTAGGCGGTGCCGGTCTTCCCCAGCCACAGCATCACAGCTGACCGGTGGCTGCCGAAGCCCTCCATGACGCCAGCCCCCTTATTTGCGTCTTTCTCCGCGGCATCGGCATCGTTGTCTAGCGCGCGGAAGAAAACGTCGACCCTTCGTCTGCTGGCGACCCACGTTGGACGTCCACGTTGGCATTCTCGCTGCCGACATTGGCAGGCCCGCCTGTCTGCGCTGCGTGTCTGCTCCTGGCGCCGTCGCGCCGTCTTCCAAGCAACCGATACCGTGGCCGCCCTCGGGCGCCTCGTCGACCACCAAGTACCTCACCAGCTATGTCTTGCCGTAGAACGTCTGTAGCAACAGGCCGTCCATGAGCAGACTGCGTCCAGCCTCCTCTGTTGCTACGCCGCCTTCTAACCGCGAACCTCCGACCCTTACCGCTTCATCGTCTCCAGATTCCGGGTTAGAGATCTACCGTCGCAGAACTGAGTCACCGGAATGCGTCGTGGGACCACAGCACACACACCGGTAGGGATGGCTACCCATTCGGCCGTTGTCCCGGATCCTGACCGTCGTAGGTCTTGAGGCATCCACTGGCAGCTCCGTCATCCTGTACAAGACGCCTGCAATGTGGTCATTGGTGCGAGGTGCTGCTATCAACCTGGTTCTGCCGTTCATCAACGGTATGATGCTGGGGTTTGGTGAACTATTTGCACACGAGGCGGCTTTCAGGTTAGGTCGGGGCAGTACAAAGGTTTGTCTTCCACCATGCTCCATCTGCAATAGACGAGCTCCGAGGGAAAGACTGTTCCAACAGGGGTTGCTAACACCCTTTACCAGGTCTTCCCAATGACGAGGAGGAGAGCGCACTTGATTGGGCCTGGAATTGAGGTCCGAGAACCAAAGGAGAGCATGCGTCCAGGGCTCGACGACTTCGCTAGTCTCGAATGAGGGGGGTTCCCGAGTAGCTATGGAAGTTGATATGGGTACTTTGCGAAGGGAAAGCTGGGGACTTAGGTCATGCCAGGGGGAGACGGCCAAGACATGCGTGCGCACCTCTTCCCCCTTGAGATCTGAGGCTCCCGTCTGAGGTGTTTCGTCCTGACCTCTCGCCAAAGCCGCAGGCAGAACGCGCACATCTTGCGGAGTACCACCCGCCATTCCGGCAGGTACGGGGACCTGTTTGCCATGCCTCGCACCTCTTGCTCCCGCTTGCCTATACGACCGCCTGCCTGCCACACTCCGTAAACCTGGTCATTCCAGCCCCCCAGTGCACCTCTATATCATGGCTGTCTCTCTGACTCTCACTGCTACTCTCGCCCTCGCTCTCCCGTGCTGCTCGGGCTCTGTGCGCATATGAACGGGCTGAGGACCCCGGAGAAGATTGCTATTTACCATCGCGTTTTGCTACCGGCGGTTAGCGCCGCGAACGCGTTGAAAGCGACCCGTCCCCTGTATAACACACTGCTAGCGATTGCTGCCTCTGCCAGACCTTCTTCCAGCCGCCTCTCGCGTGAACCGAAACATGGTTCTCTCTTAGGAGCTCCCTAACCCTCTGCTTCCACCATCCACTCTAACTCCGAACCCTCGGTGGCTCTAACCGTGGCCAGGCATTGCGGCGTAAATCCCGCGGCTCCTTCCTGCTGGCTAATCGAAAGAAGGAATGAGCCAGACATCATCAGGCGCTCGGGAAAACAAAATGCAGCGTGCCATTCTTATGATATTCAATTCCCACCCGTAGAACTTCAAAGTCTCGAAGATCTCCCAGTGATAGCTCATCCTGCCCTTCTCACCCTTGGGGATAACGCGGAAGCCCTGACCAGCGCAGGGTCCGTGAACCGCACGATCTCAAATGTGTGCGAGAGATTGGAGGCAAGTTTTCCGAGACGTTGCCCATCGTGCCCATGGAAGGCTCCATAACACGCACGAGATCAACGACGCCTTCGAAAGGAGCGAGAGGGCGGCTTGAGTTGAGGACATCGACGGCCTCGCCTACCGCGACAGCCATCATGGGAGGTGGCCCGCTCAAGGCCATAGGATGGGATCGAAGCAGGCAATGCAGGTTTTAGATGAGCTGCAAAATTTGGGTAGCGTGATGGTGGCACATATCCACAGCGTCCTTTTTCGATTCGAGGGAGAGCTGGCGGGTTGCACCGTGGTAGCGTTGAAGTTTAATTGCGGCGTGGCTGCATAGGAGATGCATTGTGACAAACGAGCCAAGCTGCCCTGCCATTTCAGCATCTTTCAGGTTCGATGCCACTGTGTCAAGGTGTTCAGGAAGCGCGGATCTCCAGTGGCTGATGGCAGTGAGAAGAGTATGGTTGCGAGAGCTTTCCAAGGTTGGGTGAGTAGGTCGGCGCACCAGTCCGTAGAAGTAGGACTGGCTCCTGGCCCAGAAATGAACCATCTGGACAAGGTACGAGGCGACCTCCTGTGGGCGATCCATTGCTCGGAAGATCTAGAAATCACTGGGGTCGAACATCGGCGAGTCGCTCTCCAGTTGGCTCTCAAAGGCCCGCAAATCAGCGGGAAGACGGATGTACATATCCTCAGCGCTGATCGCGGTCATCCTACCCAGAAACCAGCCGTTCACACGCTCCAGCATGAACAGAGACCACATCGTGCGACGTCGCGCCTCGCTATATCCGGCTCGGCTCAGAGCAAGCGGAAAAGTTGTTGCGCTAGCTTCTCGTGTTTTGTCTAATTCTAAATTCAGTTGCAAAGTAGCGCAGATGTGGGCTGCCGTAGAAATGGACTCGTGTACTTCGCGCCGTATTGACGCTGAGATGTAGTAGACGGCGAGGAGAATCATGCCTTGCGCCACCTGGAGGCAGATGGAAGTCGTCACCCGATACGTGTCGTGAGCCGCTTGTGCGTACTGATGTGCGACATGCTTCGGTCCTCCTGACAACGCAACCCCCACGGCAAGCATGTTGTAGACGAGCATACAATCTTCTGGGCACTTCCTCCACACAGAGCTTACTAACCATGAGTTAGTCGCTCTCTCCGGCAGGAATTGCAGAATCATGGTGTTGTCAATGTGCGCGAAAAATTGTGTAACGACTGCGTTGACCAGCCGAGAATCAGAAACGTAAGGGTCGGTCTGCCATGGTCTGTTCCAAAAGCTTTCGGGTGTCTGGGGTATCTCGAAACGGTGAGTCGGTGTCACCTTGTGAGGTGACTTCGAGTTCTCCCCAGGTTGTAAGTCCGCCAGCGATAGGTCCCCGCTGGTGGCGAACACCTGATGGTCAAGCTTCGTTCGCTTCCTGGGATGTCCGCTAGACAGTAATGATCGTGGAGAAGAGTGTGAGCTTGGTTGGCTTCCTGGTCTGGGGTAGATACTTTGCCTTCCAGAGTTAGGCTTTGTCTCATTACGTGTTTCGGTAGGAGCAGTCGCAGGCGTTCCATGATGGCCTTCACTTAATCTGAATACTGTCAATGTATTTCTCAGGACGAGGTAGGTGAGATATACGCATCCTCCAACTTACAGATCCGCCCACACTTTTTGCATTGGACGCATCGAGGAAAGACAGGATCACACTTGATCTTTCCATCACAGCAGGTCACGCAAGCCATAGCCAGTCTCTTTCTTGACTTCCCAGCCCTCGTTACTCCCCAATGAGGGTACACGGCCTCTCCGTCCATAACTGCCTTGCAGGAGCTTCCGTCGTCGTAGAAGTAGCAGAGGCCCAAGCCCGGAACCTCGGCAGCTCTCACAAATTTGGGGAAGAATTGAGTCCCGGTCCATATCTTGAGGCCAAGACCATATTCGGTAGGATTTCCTTCTGAAGTAGGTGTACTTGGAGGTATCGGTGGTGGGTTTTGGTTGAATTGTCCTGAGTCGTGATCGCTGCGGCTCTTTTCCCCATGTCTGAGAAACTGGTGTCGAAAGTCCCTGGAAGATCGAAAAGCTCTGGGGACCAAGGCGTGTTCGTCCTTGGAGACCTCAATATCGCCACAGGACTGCGAGCGTCCGTGGTCAAGAGAAAGACACCTTTGCGACCCAGGAGCAGACATCCCATACCGTCGGGACTGTAATGATGAAAGTCTCTCCGAATCATATTTGGTGCTGCGCGAGCTCTGCAATCGTGGGCTGAGCGACACGGATTCATGAGCCATATTAGAGTCGCTGTGTCTCCTTACATGAGGACTCGGTTTTGGAAAGCCCACTGTGGGAAGATTGGGAAGCTGCGGCGGTCCGACATGGCGGAGTCCGTGGGCGCAACAACCTTGTCCAAATTCTGCTTCTGCTTCTCTTTCCCACCAGACATGGTGGCGCCTGGAACCATTGTCACAGTAGGATGTGGGAAGTGAGGCTCGCGTTATCGAGTTCAATACAGTCTCACTCGTGGATGGAGAGGCGAGTGAGAAGGCTGAAGCACCTAGACCCACAAAAGTCGATGGTATGTCCGCAAGCAAGCGCTGACCGGACTCAAGGGCCGATGGAGCCTCCATTTAAGTACTGCGATGAATTTGATGTGACAGTTAGGTGGTGGGTCCTTTGGAGTCAGCAGTTGGCAAGGTCTAGAGAAATGTGAAAGCTTTGTGTTGGATGTAGATGTTGTGGAGAGATCAAAGATAGATAGAATACCGGAGAAACAAGATCGTAATGAGGCGCAGGCTGTTGGCGACTGATGAGAAGTTAAGAAGGGTTGGACCCCAGAAGAAGCCGGTCTGGTTTAGTAACGTATATAAAGGGATCCTGAGGCCATGAGGCCAACATTCTAGGTATAAATCTAGTATGGCAGAAATGCCGATGGGAGAACGTTCTTGTCTCTGAACGACACTGCGCATTTCTTTTTTTCTCTTTTTCCTTTTCTTTTCTTTTTTTTTTTTTTTTTTTTTTTGCAGCAATGTAAAACAGTGATGCAAGGAATGCTCTGGGGGCTCTCCATCAAACCCCCTAGAATGACCACAAGACATCATTAGGGCGAGACCGGGCTGTGGTATGGGCGTCCAGCACCACAAGGGTCAAAGGGCGGTTCTGCACACGCGCAACAAAGCATACAGCCAATCATACTACTCACTTAGGAAGCAACGGGTTTCCCCCCCCCCCCCCCCCCACTAACAAGCACACGAGGCAATAATACGCCCTGACCATCACATCAATAGGTGGGAGGGGGTGGATATATCTATTCCGGAGATCACCGGTGGATCATTGAGAATATGAGTCTTCAATCGAAATAAGGGAAGGTCATGTAGCCAATTCAAGGTTGAATTAAGGTCATTATGGTTGGACATGTGGTACGCGTACGACACAATTTTGGGATATGCTGCAAGGGCTGCCTGTAGGGTTACACTGACTGCATTGCCGTATCCATCTACCGACCTCACACGCTTGATCGTATTCTAAAGGCAATTGAAGCAAAACTGTCTCGTTGTTCCTTGGTTTTCCTTGAATATTTGTAGAAATAAAAGAAAGAAAGAAAAAGGATAGGACGAGAGAAAAGAAAAGAATAGAGGAAACGAAGAAAGGAAAAGAAAGGAAAAAGGATTATAAATAAAATGAAAATGAAACCCTACAGTAGATGTACTAATTTTATTGTTTCGGGTCAAGTACTCGAAGGGTTGCCCATAAGTCTTGTCGAGATATCACCATGAGCGGACTTCAGCGTGTATTCATTTCGATGATACTGATGGAACGTGCGTCTTGTTCTCGGGATAAAGTATACTCATGTGACTCAGTGTACCCTGCCACAACTCAAGGAATTCCCCACTATTCAGAGAGGAAGCTATTTCGCACCTAACTGTACATTCGAAATCTAATCTGATCTTCTGCCTCGGTGCTTGGAGCCGTTGCACCCCTGTTGCCACTTGTCTCAGCTCGTCTCGACCTCTGGCTTCTCTTTCTCGGTTAGGGAGCCATAGATGGGCGGCCGGCCTGGCGCTTCTATGCCTTCATCGCAGATTCTTCATGGCCGTAATTGAACTGGTGCGGTTGAAAGTGTTCCTGATCGCCCCTATTCCTCGATTTAGGCTAAAGAGCTGCGACCATGATGAAACCCGAAGAGACTAGTATTGTTGACCGCGAAACGTATGAGGCTAGTTTGTAGACCATTTTAACCAGGGACCCTGGCTAGTGCAGTATTGGCTGACCTGAATGCTAAAATGAGATCCCACATGGGGCTTAGAATTAGCCACCCAACTGACCACCCAATGACCAACAGAGCCCGTCAATTTGTCGTCGACAAACTGTAGATGGTACCCCGCTCATTTTCCCTGCGAACTAACATCTCCTGACATGCTACTGCACAAAGCTATGGTCTACAAGGTACAGAGCTACGTGGAGAGGCCTATGGTCCTGAGCTCTGGTTCAACAGTGGGTAAGCTGGGTAATGACCAATGAGAATCTGGCGTCCGGTATCAAGGCGTTCGTCACGAAAGTACAGACCGTGTCCGCTGGTCTTGGGTGTGACGTTGACGATCAAACAATCATAGGGATGACTCCTAATTTGTACATAAAGATGGGTATCCTTGCTGATAAATATAGATCGGCTTAAATAAGTGCCTTCTCTGCTTCCCTTCCAAAATCCAAAAGTTTTTGAACAACACATCTACCGTACGGATGAGTGGCAGTGCTCGCCACCTTTCCAAGTAGAGACTTCACAACGAAGTCTCTGTGTGCGCTGGGAACACATTCAATGGTTTCCTGCACAACGCAGTTCCCTTGGTGATCACATAGCACGCCCAAGATCTCGGTCTTGAGTTCCAGAACCAGCTCTGCCTGTTGTTCCACCAGCAAATAGCTCATCGCGTTCCGGATCACGCGACTGGCGTATGTGTGCAATGATAACCTGACCATTCTGCCCCTGAAGTTCTGAATTAATCGAGCCTTTTGTCTCATTGTGCTGTAGTCCAGAAGTTTCTGAATCACAATGTGACCGCAGATGTCCTCCATAAGTTGACCAATACAAGACTCAATTTCTCGGAACAGGCGACCTTTATCGTTGCAGCGTGCAGTCTCTAATTTCATCACAACGAAATTGAATCCCTTTTTATCCAGAAAAAGTTGTAGAAAGTAGTTATGCAAGGATTCCAATCCAAAAGCTGCATGTGAGTCGTCAATGAGATCAAGAAGTCCTTTGATGGATGTATGTGGTTAGGGGTCTCCGTCGTCTTTGAGCGTCGATATAGTCAGGGAAGACTTGAAATCTCGAATAAGTCGGCTTGTGGGTAATAGAAAGACTTAGTCGCTCGTCGCCGCCAAAGAATACCATAGATCATCCGCAGAACGGAAGTCGAGAGGGTCCGTCCAGCGTTTCGAGGCGGAGGTAGATCAAGTAGGTACCGTGAGTTCGAAGGTTGACCGTCCGTAGCTTGAAAGTTGCATTCTACTGAGCACGGGTCGGTAGGACATAGTTTGTGCCATTTGGAGCCATCACGGACGCTTTGTTCGGCACTGGTCCAAACAGGCGAAGATGGTATGTCCACGTCCCATGGGCCATCGACTAGGGTATTATTTCCAAAAATACACTCAAGGCCTGATTTGGGACAAGTTTGAATTTGTGGTAGGCCATCAAGATCTGATGAACGGTACGTTGAGAAGTCGATACCTCCTACAGCTTCCGTTTGTTTCGGTATAGTAGGCGCTTCGGAAGAACTTCCCAGCCTTTATGCATAGTACTGATCCGAATCGTTTGTAGACTGCGCAAAAGAATTATCGGAAAAGTTTCGGTTATCTGTGTAGCCTGTCATCAGCATGGAAGACTTTACAGTCTTGCCCTTGTACTTGATCAGACCTGTGGGCAAATAAGAGTGCTTTGAGAACATTGCGGTGGGTTGGTGCTTGCCCGATCTTCCACCAATTCTTGGGAGAGTCCAGGTTTGTAACCGTAGAGCTCTGCAACCGTAGGTTGGGGACACAATAAACGGCGGAGTCATGAAGGTAAAAAACGACACGATGAAATTAAATCAGCCGGGCGAAAACATCCCATGACAATCTTAGATTATTAATAGGATCGTGATACTACTTATCACTGGTCTTTCCTTCGAAACAAGGGAGTAATAAGGAAGGAAAAGATGAGTCAATAAGCCATGGCAAGATTTATGTCAGATTTCATGGTCAACAAAGTGAGCACTCAATTAGCTCCGGCGTCTGCAAGTTCTCGGCCTGCCGGTAGGGAAGATCTACATCTCTTACAGCACTAAGAAGGGCGGGCGAATCATGCAATATTGAGAAACAAGACATGGGTCGATTTCAAGACCGTGTGAGAACATCGAAAGCGCTGAAATTTGTGGCACATTATAGATAACTTATTCGACTTTGAATTTGGTACTGTGGAGGTGACTTAACATACCTTGCATAAGAATGATGAAGATGCTTTTAGCACTCTTAGCATCTCCTTAATCACATTTACCCATTAGGGAAGCAGTAACAAGCGTTATAGCTGTGACACTACCAAAATTCCCTGGGTACCTCGCGCGTGGGAGGGGACCAACTTTTCCCTGCCGATTGACAAGCCGCAAGGTTGGGTCTTGCCGGCAGTGGATACCCGGGAGCCTCCCGGGCGATCACTGGTTTCGGAGCAACCATAGAAGTTAGGATGTACCGAAAGGTGTTGGTTCGAGCCATGAGCGGCTGGCGAGGGATGCGCAGCAAAGCCATTTCGCATGCGCTGGGTCACCAGCTCGAAACGCTTTGTCCCGGAAATACATTGTTTCGGCACACTCCCGTTGATTTTTCTTTTTCGTTCTTTCATTTCTCTTCTTTGATGATCTTCTCCAGATTTAGTAAATGGTAAAAGGAAATCTGTTTGGCCAATTGCCCTGGGCTATTATTATCTGTTTTAGTGACATTCGACAATGGCTTACGCCATGGCCTACTGCGGGCTAGTCGTTGGAGGGATCAAGGGCTCCTATCTTATTTTCTAATAAGACAGCTATGACAGTTAATCAAACAGATTCAACTCGAAGTTTTGAGATTCTCTGCTGCTGTGTCTGAGAGGAGAAAGTGACGTAGGACAAATGCCTGAGCTGGACGGGTATATAAAGTTGCTCTCACCGTCTATCTCACCGTGTGCTTAGCCCTGCTGTTTCAACGTTCTTTTCAGACTCTCAAATATACAATCCGCTCTAATTCGTCAAAATGAAGACCTCTGCAACCATCTTACTCACTTGGTCCATTGCGGTTCGTGCCGTGCCATTCCTTAATGGGCTTTCCGCCAACGACGCCAACGCCAACGCGTCCCCTCAGGCAGGCAGGGTTTGCCACGGCAAATGCAGCGCTGCGGCTCCCTCCACGACCATCACTCAGAATCAGTGTTCTACTCAGGGCGGTGTCCAAGCCTGCTGCGATGGCTTCGCGCCAAGTTGCTTGATTCAATTGCTTGGGAGCAACTGCAACACCGAATCATACTGTTGCGAGACCGAGGAGAGCATTGTGAGTCAATGACCGCGGTTTCTACTTTCCATATTGTATCCCTGCCATCATTTGCATTGCTGACTGACTCTTTGTTACAGGGTGGCCTAATCAATGTAAATGCGCTTAACTGCGTCAAGCTCCTTGGTTGAACAGCTGATGTCGACCTACTGTCACTCATATCAAGGTGTTCCAAAACTTATGCTCGCTACTACTTATGCTTGGTTCTATCATTTTCTGTTTAGGAAGCTAGAGAGTAATGACTTGGGAGATGTTGCACTTGGCTGTTGTAATGACTTTTGGAAAGCTTAACTCTATCTTATCAACTACATAATTGTTGAAATTGCCAAGGCGAGCATGATATAAGTTGTACTCCCCACCCCTGAATTGGTTGCTGAGATTAAGTCGATGGGCGTGATAGTGGTTATTCTGGGTAGTAACCAATGAGACCTGGCGTCCGGTACCAAGGCGTTCATCATCAAAGCACAGACTATGTCCGTTGTTCTTTTGTTTGTTTGTTTGGTGAGACATTGGTCCCTGAAACTTGGGAACGGGGCCCGTTCCTGACGTGGTAATAGGCAGGAGTCAAGGGAACAAAGGTGATTGATTGGTCGGGATGCTGGAATGGGGCCCGTTCCGTGTGAGCATAGAGTTGGCGGTGGGAAGCAGAATCCCCGTAGCCCAGCCTGGTCTTGAATGATACTTGGCCAACTCGAAACAGCCTCCGCAATCTTGTGGCGGCTCGACACGCCAATGCCACAATGCCGAGCGCGAAGGTGGCTGAGGACTTCTTTCGACAGCACAGCCAGCCCGCACCTCTCGCAAACAGCGAGCCGGTACCCCTGGAGGAAGACAAACGGCCTAGTCGGTACCATTGTAGATTTTCATAGAGAACAATCTCACATTGTACTCAGATAACCTAGATGGCGTCTGGACGCGGTCGGACGCGTTGCGGCGACTGATTCATTTCATATGGGTGACCTCATTGGCTAGCTGAGTCGAAGGCGGGCCTGACAATATCCAACCCTAGCCCTCAGGTCAAATCCAACTGCACAAGAGTCGATGAGGCACTGGTCCTGTAGGGAGGGGGTCCTCGGAAGAATCAACTCCTCAGCAGCAAGAGCACAAGCCCCAAGGTCCCAAGATGGAGCCCAATTGCGAAACAATACCCCCCAGTGGCTACTGCCTTTCCCGATCCTAGTAGCAGTACTATAGAAGCAGTTGAAGTAAATGATTCTCCCAGACCATGGCGTCAAAAAGCAGACCTCGCACAGCTCATCAACTTATGGATAATGTGCAATAGCGAAGTCATAGCTTTTCAATCCGATTTCTATGTTCGCGCCGGTGTATTCCCTTCGGAGAAGCCAACAAGCCAATGCAACAGGAACGGGCAGATGTGCACCGCTTGATATATCATTCCGATATATCATTCGTATACCGTGCATGCAGCAAGCACTGTGGTCAAAATGATAAATTTTCGGCAACGTGTTTCGCGGGCCAGGTCACAGAAAACCCGACAATGAAGTATGGAAGGAGACACGCGAAAGATTTTGCATCTTATTAGATACATTCATGTATCTCATGTATTGGGTATGTTCTTTTCTAAAGGCAATACGTTCTGACGTGATCCTAGTTGGTTCAGGGAAAGGTCGTAGGCCTTGAATGCAGGAGGAGCAACATGCGATAGACTCAACGATTTTGCCAGTAAGAATAACTAGGGCTTTGCAAAGTAAGGGGGACCTCCATAGACTTGCATTGTGTTTATTCTTGTGATTTACGTGCATACGCTGCTAATAATGAACGAGCAGGTTTCATAGCGCAACATGAGTAGCTTTGGGCACAGCGTGATGGAAACCAAGACCCCTGGTATAATAGATGTGGGGCCGGGAAGTCTCGTTGGGGCGCAGAGACATCCTCAACCTTCCACATTCCATGTCTTCTCGGTGACTGTCCTGTCGATCTTGTACCCTCGATGTTTGCCTTTGACGATCATCGGCGCACACAGAGTAAGCCAGTAGGATTGGCAATCAGTCCCCTCCCTCATTGCAATCTGCGGCGGCTCACAAGAGCGAAACGGAATGACCTGGCTGGCCGACTTTGAGGTTTTCGGGAGCGAGAATTCCGGTGAAAAAAGGAGAGACACACTTGACTGACACCTGCATCGATCGACAGAGTTCCGTGGGAGCATACGAGCTTGGCTCATTGAATGGTGTACCCCCACCTTGAGGCAAAGTCGTTATCTAGGGTAGGCGATCTTGGTTCAAATACAATCCCCATCTTTTCGTCCTTGTTCATCCACGAATTCTACGGCATCCAACATGTCTTCCTATCTGGCCGTCTGAGTTTGCAGTCGCCTGCATGATAATTGCAACTTCTCAAGACGCACCGTCCATTCCTCGCTCCGTCGCATCACAGGCACACAGGCAATTCAGCGACCAAGCTTGCCTGTTCGCATGCGGGAAGTGCCTTCGAAATCATAATTCTCCAGGACTCTACCTCAAGAGCAGATGCCGCTACTCCAATGTGCTCCCTATCGTAGTGAGGGGGCACCGCAAACCAGCTCAGATCAATCTTATGAGCAAAATCATATCGAAGATAAGGAAGAGGGAAACCACCTGCCGTTTGGTGACCTAATTTTCTCTTTTCCATCGTCATACAGAGAGTTACTTGAAACTGTAAGTGGGCCAACCTAATATTGCCGGTGGATGACAAGGAAATAACTCTCCTTTAGCTAGAGGAGTCCGCACAAGCGACTTTCGAATTCGCCGAGGCTTACGAAGAACCAAATTTTGAGCAGCAAAGGGCTCAACCCAACCTAGATCGGCTTCCTACGGAGCAAGAGGTCGCAGAAATGATTCTTATCCACGAGATACAGCGCGCCTTACTGGAACATCTGCGAGGGGTAATTACCCGATCCATGTCGGTTGAGGGGGAGCGGAAACCCTCCGTACCAGAATGAACAGGATGTACCCATATGAACGGGCCAAAGGGTCACTAGATATCATGTAGGTGAAAGGGCGAAGGCCGGAAAGCGACAACGACTGCTTCCATAGTTGATGCACAAGTCTTTGCTAGATAGGAAGACACCAGCGGTGTCTACGTACAAACAAGTGAGAAAGAAGTCACAGAATAATCTGCTGAGGACATAACGTGCACAAGGCCAGCTGCAGTATTCTCAGCGGCCCTTCGGTGACGACGAAGACAGAACGCCCGCCCAATGACTGCTTTGCATCTTGCATGTGAAACAAAGCGCTCTGATTTAGACAAGACTCGACCTGCTCTAGTTGGCGGCACAAGCCAAACTTGGAACTAGACAACCCTTGCGCACTCGAGCTGAAGAGTGTTCCTTGTTGGCTGACGCTGACCTCCTCATCACCTTGTTACAGTTGTCGTTCATTTACGTCGCAAGCAAAGGTATAAGTGACTATTGGAAATTGAAAAACAGATGGATTCAAAAGAGAGATCCTTGGCATTATTCAGGTGACTACTACCGTTTGTATGGGCCACAACACTATAATAAAATTAAGACTGTTACAAGATGTTGCAGGTGTTTCATTACACCTTGAAGGGCGCAACAGCTGCTGAACATGACTGAGGCTGGGTTGTCATGCAACCACAAGAGAATATGCAAGAGACTTCATTCTACACACTCTAACGCCTTCTTCCTTACGATAGTGAGAATCTCTCTTTATTTGTTTCAACGGGCAACATGTTCCGTGTCCACACCACCGCCTAAGTACGTTGCCGCACGATGAATAGCCTTGAACGACCAAATCAGCCTTGTCTAATCACCCGGTTTGTCGGAAGTATTTAGCAAGAGCCCACATGTTCCTTAGTACCCTAAGATAGTGACTCGTTCCGTGTGCTATCTCCCGTTTATGAATCACCCATCTGAGCTTCTGCTCCACAAAAGCCTCTTCAAATCTATAATCATGTATGCGGGAGAGCATCCTGCATGCGTAGGTTTGGAAGCGTGCATTAGGCTAAGTTTTGAAATCGTTTGGGTTTCTAGTGTGGTCGATGAGTTGAAGCGCCAGCTGTTCGGCATTTTCCTTATCACCCAGATCCAAGTGCGTGAAATCGAGCATGAGAGCTTCGATGCGAAGTACGTCCAAATCTTCCCCTGCTTCTATAGGAACTCGACTCGCGGCGATGCGTTGCTGCGCGGAGAGAATGCTATCCTCCATACCCTTCAAGTTAGCATTTTTTCGTAATTGTGTCCTTCCGTCCCACATCAATTGTTCGTAGAGCCAGAGATGCTGCGGTGCCGTACTTTTGATCTGCTGAACAAGGATCTCGACATTTCTTGACCAAGCACGGCGTAATAAATGACAAGTGTAGTCTCTCCCTTGCTTCTCTCGATAATCGCACTCATGTATGAGCTGAAGAATTCGTATCAAAGGATGTTGTTCTGGAAGGCGAAGGTACGCAAGGGCAGTAGTGTGGTCAAGAAACATCCCCAGCTATTGGCCCATATTGATCATGTCGTAGATTGTGTGAAGTATGTGCCAGACTACATCTGGGTGACCCTCTGACAAGACGTACTCAAGCAAATATAAGGCCTTGAGCGCCGCCATGCCTTGCCAAGCCCCCTTCCCATGCTGCCATAACTCGAAGATGAGCTCAAACGTTCGATACAAGGTTCGGCTGTCTTGGATTGGTGGCTGGTCTGGTCTGGATAGATACTTCGACATTAGATCCGGGATTATACTGCGGGTTTCAATTTTCCCGCGAGTCCATGAGAACCATTGCTGAGCACGACTACCAGCCTGAAATGCCCACCAAGAGCGGGAGCTCGGACAGGCATGGTAGCCCGAATGAGGTGGTAGTGCGTGTGCCACTTCCTCATCGTCGGATTTATCTTGCCTCTTCGATTGACAGGCAGACAAAGGTGAGTTCGCGACCGACTTGGACGGCGGTGGATTTTCTTGTGAATGTAGGCGTGGAAAAAAAAGGGTCTTTTCATATATTCGCTTCCGAATATCCCACTTCTTCAAATGTTTCTTGTACATTTGCTCCCTTTCTCTTATCAGCATGGGCTCAAGTGAATATGATATCCTAGGATAACGTACGTGGCTGCAAAGGCGTGCTTCAATTTCATTACAGACATTTTCACGCTCAGCTTGCGGTTCTCTTGTATATATGTTCATCAGATCAATCCATTGATTGGCTCCCAGTCGGACTCTTCATGCTTCTTGGCGCTTAGCGCCTTAACCTCGGGCTGCGGACTCCCCGGCAGTTTTGGGGCTAGCATTGGCGGAGGCATGTCTTCGCCGTCCACGTAGTGCTGCCACAGATCTACCCCCCTCTTAGTTCGATTTCGTTCGGGATAAGTTGTCAAAGCCGGTTTGAGCGGCTGTGGACGGCGCCAGCGCGGGATTCAAGAGCGGCAATAGCGTCGGTACTCGCTGTTGGATGGGGTAAAAGCTTCAGAGAGCTTTTCAAAGCGGATGAAGATATAACTTTATCTTCATCTTCAAGTGCAAAATGATCGTGCTCAATACTTCTGAGGTAGTAGTACGGCTCATGTCAATGAAATCTCGTTGTCTTCGCCACGTCGGAATGACGGGTTGTAAAGTTCGAGAAGGGCTGGCCCAGCTCCAAGCGTTCAAAATCCAACAGAAAATTAAAGCATGTGAAAAGTCGAAGCTAAATGGTGCTTTTTTGTGCCGAAGTGTAACAATGTTGTTGGATGGCGCTTTTTTGTCGGCAGGTGAGGCCGCTCACCGGCTGCATGTTCCAATTTTCAGAGAGCTCGGGCAGGGTCAACGTACGCAATCTTTTCGCGGCGGCGGACCGGTCAACTAGCATACTGCGATCTGCAGCACAAGGACGAGCCCTCCCTACTACTGTGTAGATGCTGAGGAATATCTTCATTGACATGATGTGATGATGGACTTTCTTGGACCGCGATGCATCTTATTTTTGGCCACTAGCCCCACGATCAACATATCTCAAGCCTAAAAAGAGCCAACTGGCTGCAGACCTCAAGCGGTAGGACAGATCATGACCGAGACATGGCGCAGACAAATGGCATGGATCAGCGAAACACGGCCGGCACGCTTGCACTGTGTGAGAGATTTCATTTATTCTGTCGATAATTGGTTTCAATCCCCAGAAATGACCGATATCGGCCGTCTGGGTTTGCTGCTCAAGTCCGGCCGATGTACCTCGCTGTTCACCATTGATTTCTTCTTATAATGACGGATACAAATAACGTGGCATCTCCAGAAGCGCCTATTCCGCCTCAAACGCGCACAAATACTTCCTGTCAACAATGAAAATTCACATGCAACAAAACCTTTCACATACTGTTCAGGCCTTCTCAGCAAACGCGTGTCTCATCGGCTACAATTCCGCCCTTCGTCGTGTAACAGGCCTCTCTGACCATCCTCTCCGGGCTGGATTCGTATTGGTGCGTCTTCCACCCTCGGATCTATCTTCAAAACTCAAGGTCAGTCGGCTGTAACATTAGGTGCACAAGCCACCATTACCAAAAGATGATAAAAAAAGAATGAGTTCGAACCCCGAGGATCGTTGGTGGTGCCTGTACCAGTGAGCCACATTATAGCGGCGCTAGACTCGGTGCATATAGCGGCTGATTCTGAGCCAAGAACAAGCTGTGTCGTCCGCATCGGACGCCAAAGCACCAAGATGCAGAAGTGGTATAACAATCTGAGGTTCTCTTGTTAGACGTTCCGTTGAAAAGGCTCTCGTTAGGGTAACATACTACGTAAATGAGAAGTGCAATTTTTGATGACTACCGGGCGTAGCACAAAGTCGCGCCAGAGGAGGCACTCTCGATATGTCTGTCCAGGTCATTCTCTCTGCCGGTTTCGCTGAGATCTGAAACCCGTGCTAAGATATAATGTTGGTACACTTCTCAATGAGTTTGTACACGAGTGTTTGGCAAGAGGTGGGCTCTTGGCAGGTGGGTGTGGAGCGCCGAAACAGAGTACTATGGCAATCAGATGTCGGAGAGCGCCGTTATATTCAGGCTATTAATGAGCTCATACAAACCTCCAACTCATCCCCTTCTCTCGAGAGTGGAATCTTTATTGGTGATATCTTCGTAGACGGGTCGTTGTGGGTCATGAAGCCGACTACGAGGCGGACGAAACTGAAGCACGTGCCCATGATCAGCCACACTTGCAAATATCTTCTCCGTCCTCATCATGCTCGCCATGTGCTTGACGCCATCTTCTGCCAGTTCTGCGGCATCCGCGTACTGCCCAATCCCAAGTTGATGAAGCGCCAAAAAGCCACATGCATGTACGTCCGGCACATATGGAGAAGCTCCTATCAGGAGCTTTTTGGATTCTTCGAAGGGGCGATTAACGACACTGGCATATGTGCTCTGGCACGTTTCGTGTAGCCGCCCATAATGCGGCAGCCTAGGCATGTAATAATCCGCAGTAGGGAGGATGAACAATAGTCCGTCTTCTGGGTTAGGAAATCGCTTGTGAATTGACTTTGTTGAATATCCGGGGTTGGAGCGGCGTGCCATTTGAAGAAAACGTCTGTGAGGTTGAGGACGAGCGTAGTTGGTAGGTTCATCAGCCTTGGACCACTCAGCTCACCGTGATGAAGGCCCTGAGCCCACGGCAAGAGGCTAAAAGCGCCTTTTGCGAGGCTTCCTCCATGAAGGACATGCTCCTCTATACGGACTGGCGCAACGCCATGGCGACCGTTTTCCGGTGGGCTTGTGGCCGCCGTCGTTAGGCTAGGGCACCTATCTATCCTGAAAGAAGAAGAACTAGATGATGAAAAAGACAGATCATCACAGATCTGCTGTGGCTCAGATAACGTCTGTAATGGAGGATGGTTTGGTATATTCTCGGCGTACTGATACGAAGAGACGTGTTTAAGTTTGTTCTCGGTGCGTGATTCGCCCATCGATTTCTCGAATCTCCGGTGGGAAACATTTCCGTAGGACATGGTTGAGCATGACTGCGAGCCCTTGAGTTGCTCAGGTGTATTGAAAGGTGTTATAGAGTATTTCTGCCGTTGCTTTCTCTTCGACTATTATTACAGAGTTTCAGCGTTTCGGCAATGCCCTGAATAGGTTTCCCTCGTCGTATCGAATCAAGAACCTCGTCAGGCCTTTGACCGGAGGCCAGGAATCCAAAAATGATATAGGCGACTTCAATTTTCTTCCGAAGTCGCAATATTTCGCTTCGAAGCTGAGGCTTGGTCAATTGCGTACGCTCCTCACGAATACATTCTCCACCGAATTTCGCGCATCGCTAACACGGTTGCTGCTGATCGCACTTTGCGGCGGATATCAGCGATTGATGGGCACAGAGTGGTAATCGTGAACTATTCTTACTCGAGTTTGTTTCTTTGCACAACCGCTGCAAGCCCTCATTAGCTGAGGCTTATTAATTCCTCTGGAGTGCCCGTCTGCCATCCTAGATAGAGGGGTTGAGGAATCCTCTGGGATGGAGCGTATCATAGCCAAACAGATCTGATAAATGTAAAAGCCGTGGCACATGCCAATTAGATGCCATAAAGCTCATAATGCATTTCCGTCCGATTTTATGCTATCGAAATGCCAGTGCCCGCTGTGAATACTTGCTCTCGAATAGCCAGGAGGTCCGGATGACCACCATCTCCGCGTTTTACTCCTTGCTCAACCAAGACTCACAGGCCACGCAACTAAAGAACTTCTCTCGCTGAAGTTGAGGATAGGGCCCGGAAAGGGTGACAAGCACATTAGGAGTAGGGGAATTGTAATCCATTTCGCTGATTCCTTTCTCACGTACGAGGTGCAACCACAGGCCGGCATCGAACAAGCTGGTGCTACACCGAAAAACTGCGCCTCACATGGCAAAGTGCACCCTGGCAGAGATTAACGAAGGTAAAAAGTAGGATTTTTTACAAAGTCTGTCTCCATTGGGCAACTCTATATCGAACCGTTTTTGGGACCCGATGACACTCGTGACCTCACTCAAATTTTTGTTGTTCCGAATCAGCTCTTTCTTAGCTCCCCATTTCACCTGGGTGGTTTCTCCAGAAAATGATTGTGACATAAGAGGCATGGGAGGAGCTGCGCTCAGTTCCGAGTGAAGCTGCTGCTGCCTGAACCAGAGCGCTGCCTTGGATGGCACCGAGGACGGGAAACTGGACATCCTGAACCTGCGCACCCTGAACTTGTGCAACCTGAGCCAAAACAGCCTAAGCCTGAACTCGGACACCCTGTTCTAGAGCATATAGAGCCTAAACACCCTGTGTGTAAGTACGAGGACCTTTAGCTTGAATATCGGGCAAACTATCCTAGCTCGAAGAGACCGGAGGATCGCGAGCTTGAACAGTGAGATCATCCCGGGCTCTCTTAAACACAGTCACAAATGTCGAGGTCCCGAAATCCCGAGCCTCTGTTAATTGTTCCCTTTGGTATTGTATTAATCCTTTGATATGAAGGGTTAGGTAGGTTCTTATAAACAGTCTTCAATATTGACCACATAAAACTGCCGAACCGCCTTTCTCACGCTGCTGCTCTCATTGCGATCCCCAGGAAAGCCACCCGGAACCCCGGATCAAGGAGAAGTCTGTTCCAAACGGTCACCTTGACCATTCGCCCACTGCCACATATTCGAACAGCAACATCCGCACAACTAGCAGTTTCCGAGGGCGAGAATGTGTCGAGAAGCGTTGTTCACTCCCCCAGCATTTGTGGAGGTTGACGACGCTGACTCTGCACTGGGGGAGTGTGACGTGGGTCAGCCACCAGCACATCGCTTGCCAGCATTGCCGTCAAATACGACTGGCGACACGGGCGACGCTATCATGGCTATCAATCCGGAAAGTACAGCTTTCCCAACGATGACACGGAGCAACACCGTCTTAACTTGATCCACCGTGTCTGTCTTCTACCTTCTCCTTGGAGAACCGTTGTTTCTTGCACCCATCCGTCCCGAAGGGCTGAGAATTCTTGACCTCGGCACCGGTACGAGAATATAGTCAGTAGGAATGGCAGATTTATTTCCCGGCGCAGAGGTCGTGGGTAACGATCTTAGTCTCATCCAACCTCAACAGGCCCCGCCGAGTGTTAAGTTTTACATCGACGACGTCGAAGCGGATTGCGCAGACCGCGAAACACCACGAACAAGCCACATTACGCGACGCGTCTGCGGCCAGTAGCAACCATACCGAGCGCGAGAATGACCTCGTGAAGCGCGATGACAGAGTCCGAACACTCCAATACATCTGACACAACCAACACTGCGGCTCCAGATGGGTTTGTCGTCACCCATCGCATCGACAAGGTTTGCGACGTCCCGCAACGACCAGCTTTCGAATAGAATGGTATCACCTCCTGCACCCACCGAGCACCAGACACCCGGCATGCCGCGATCCGATGCCGCACAATATTATCGTACAGACAGGCCGCCCACCTGTCGCTCCCCCAAACAAGCAGAGAAGGCGCAGTGACCCTTCAACGCACGACAATCGTTGCGAACGTTTGTGCAGGGGCTCTCATACCTAGTAACTCGACAGCCCGAACCGAGCGGAGAATCGCGCCTCATCAAATCAACCCTTCGCTCGGGACTCTCGCTACTGGTCGTGACCGTCGAACCGCTCATACAGCCACATAGGAACCCAGTCCGACAAAAACAGACAGCGAATCAGCAATATCAGAGTACGCACACGTCCCGGGGGAGAAGGGACAACACTACGAGACGAAGTCGAGGCTGGGGGGAGACTGTAGGTATTTTGGCACGACCTCATGCGGGGAACTGCGAACAGAGCCTTATAGGTGGAACTCGCACATAATCTGGGACCATATTACATTTGAATGAAGACAGAGTTTGAAGAAGAGGATTCTCCAACAGAAAACAGATAGTTATTCACATAGATCGACCTTAAAACGGGGACGTTGGGAACAGCTGGCCTCGATTCAACAACGGGGCGAAGTGGGGCATTCCTCAGGGATGCTTCGGCTGTCCGCCAACCCCCGTTAACCGGGCATAGCTGCTGACTCAAGGCGGCTGAAACCGCGGCGACTCCTACACACACGGGTACCCGTGGCAATTATGTAAGCAGCCCAGATAGAGCCCTCCGATTGGCTGCCAATAGGCCCCATAGCCCCTGATTGAATTGATCAACTTCAACACAAAGAAATGCTTTATAGGCTATTTACCACAAATAGTCTCTTGTTCCGCTGTATCAGCTTCGATATCTTCCCAAATATGTGCTGTGCCTCGTCTCTGTGAATTGAGGTCTCCCTGTGTGGTGATTCGAGCCTCAACACGCTCATCTCCCATACAACTCCAGTCTAGATAGGCAGTCATCTCCTCCTTGGTCCACGCTTTTGAACCGTTCAAACGCCCCATATGCTTGTAATCGAGGCAGCAGTTAAAATCAAACTTACCGCATCGTATTGGTAGCCTTTGCGCCTTACGATATAGTTGTTTAGTCTTGACGCTGCCGCGAGGAAGAGAGAGATACCAAGCCTCTTTTGCTGCCACGTATCTTTGATAAATCCGAATTGGATGGCTGTAAGGCATAGGGTCTGTTTCTTCCTCTGACCTTTGCGAAGAATTGAGGTCTTTATCCTTGCTGTGAGCACCATCAATACTGCTATGAAACACCTCGCTGATAAAATCATCAAAAGCCTCATCAATAAGTGCTTGATCCGGTAGTTCCATAGCATCTGGATCAACGAAGGTTGGCTGAGGCGCTATAGGGGCTGTATTAGCCTCATGGGTCACAGGCTTCTGTGATGCTAACACCGTAGCCCTTAAATTATCGTATCGTCGAGGGCAATGTGTTGAGCTCCGCGTGTGGCCTTGTAATTGACACCTCGTGCATCTTGGTGGTGCCCTGAGCCGAGATAATGCTTCAACGGCTTCAAATGCACTTGAAATACGTCGGGTGCTTGATTGGGCTTGCTTTGATATAGTTGAGGCTCGAAGTTGGTCCCTTCTAGAGGTGGGCTTACGAAGAAGCTGATACTGCCCTTGCCGCACAAGGTGCCACGCCGGATGGAAGTCACTGAGGCTTAGCCCTTGGTCTCTTGCTACAAGGCCTTGGAGTTGATGGGCACATGGAAGACCATGAGAGCTTGTGAATAGTCCCGTGCAGGTAGGAAAAGGTTTCTCAAGGCGTTTCTTCTGCCCTAGAACGAACCTCATCGCCTTATGCGAGATCCAACCTCGGACTGGATTCAATAGCGTACCAGAGAGATCAATTGGGTTACGTAGTGCCTCTATTCCTTGATTAGATTCGATCTCTGGTAGCTGTGTGTCCAGGGCTGCTTTGATCGCGATCCAAGCATTGAAGAGATCAAGCTTTGAGACCTTTAGATACTCCTTAATCAAGGCATGGATTCCTTCAACACGCGATGTAACAACGTTGCCAAAGTGAAGAGATTGGTCTACCCAAGCCTTGACGAGTTGTTCCTTGTATGGGTCTGGCCAAGTGTCTTTAATGTAAAGCACCTCGCGTGGATTTATGATACCATAGCGGTTTTCAAGCTCTTTGACGTTGCTATTAAACGTAGCCTCAGTGGATGACTGCATTATATTATGCCATATATTAACAAAGCTCTTCCAAGCCTTTTGCTTCTCTGGTTGTGTGTCTAGGTCGATATTCTGGGCCATAAACACTGGCCGGCAGTAACAAGTCATAGCCTTGCTAGCATGCCAGAGGCAGAGGAGGCAAGAGGCTTCAGGGAAGATAGCTTTAATAGCGTTATTTGAAGCCAGCGCTCGATCAGTTAAGATAACTGATGGAAGCCGAATTTGATGATCCTCATAGAAAGCGCGAAGTTGCTGAAGAGCCCAGGTAATATCTTCCTCAGATTCACCCGATAGGAAGGCAAAGGCCACACAAAACGATCGACCACAAGCATCAACGCCGATAATATCGAGCAATGGCATGCCTATTTGTTCGTCTGATACGTGCAGTCTAGTAATAGCAGATCAGGGTATATTCGAAGATAGTCAAGGGAGCGTGGGTGTGCGAACATTACAGCAGTCACCTGGCTTGAGCCCTCGTGATACTCAATACGGTGCCAGAAGCCTTGGGCCGTAAGCTGGGTTGCGGGGGCCTGTATTGCGCTTTGATCATTAAGCAGGCGTTGACGATGGTCGGTGATCTGGTTGCTAATATCCTTCTTCGTAGCCAGGGTACCTGATTTCTTCCGCAGCACCGTTTGGATACCCTTCGTTTGAAATTGAGCGCTCGAGAGCTCTTGAATAGTCTGTTTATCAGCCTGAGAGAGCTTTCGATGTGTAGAATGTGCTGATGGGAAGGCACTAGGTGGGTGGTTGTGGGTGGCATGCTTAGGATCAGGCCGATGAACAAGTGCCCAGGAATTCTGATCAGCCTTTTGCACCGCAAGCACCGAGAAAGGGCAATCAGTGCCTTCTGTTGAAGTATGCCTCTTCCTATTGATCGAGGTATCAGGCGGAGAGCAGGATCGATCACATTGATAGGTAACTGTGGTCCTTTTCGTCCTCTCCTTGCTTGATCGTCCAGTTACAAAGGCAAAGCCGGCTGCCGCCACCGGCGCCATATCAAGGCCCAATTTGGCTTTAACGAAGGGTATAAGTGTCAGGACCTGGGTTATTGAAGAGAGTGAGGAGGTGTGACTAGATGGGGGCTCGCTGCTAGGACGTAGCGTTATAGTAGGATAATAGCTAGGGTGCGACTGGTGACTGTATTAATCTCTGGAGGTTCTATGTCACTGGGGCCTTGTTAGGACCTGGATTGTTGAAGAGAGTGAGGAGGTGTGACTAGATGGATGCTCGCGGCTAGGTCGCCGCGTTATAGCAGGATAATAGCTAGGGCGTGACTAGTGACTGTATTAATCTCTAAAGGTTCTATGTCACTGGGGCCCGCAGGTAGCCTTCTTATACATGGCCCCACGTGACTCTGCCGTGAGGTCGCAGGAGGATCGCTGCTAGGACCCTGCGAAGTTCCTGACAGGCCCGTGGGCAGCCTTCTTATATATGGCCACACGTAACTCTGCCGTGGGGCCGTAGAAGGATCGCTGCTAGGACCCTGCGAAGTTCCTAATAGTCTTCTCGCTGTTTGGCGGAAGGCTCTGATACCACTTAGCTCTTGCCTGTAAATATCTCTGATATATTGATCGAGGATGATCATAGGGATCCGGCATCAGGATCGAGGCCGGCATCAAGATCAAGACACACATCAAGATCAAAGCCAGCAGCCAAATCAGGGGCAGCCAATCAAGTGCCGTTTTCAGCGCTTACATAATCAAGCGACGGGGGCCGTCGCAGTAGACGATCCCGGGTACCCGTGTGTGTTGGAGTCGCCTGAAACCGCGTAGGATAAAATCAATCAATCAATCAAAACCAGCGCTCTAAACACCAGAAGAATAAGGATCACTGGACCACGACGCTCCAGATCCTCATAAAGCCAGCTAGTATATAGGACCCCCAGGTCACTCACATCCATTAGATACAAGTCAGCTACCAATACAATTGTCATCGCTTAGTTATCTGCCAGTTCTATAACTTCAGCACTCGACTGTGACGACTACCCAGTCTCGCACTTGTGACCCAACGTACTACGAACAACAAACCGACCCTCTGGTCTACCGACCCTGTAGTTAGACCAGGCCCGAACGTCACAAGGGGGTGGTTTTGAAGGGAGCATCCGAAGTTAGACTCGCTCCCAGCTCGCCACTTGTGAACCCACACTACGCCATGTCTCGATTCAAAGTATAGCCTTGATATGGAAGTCAACCGATAAGCACCAACCTAGAAGGTTGGCCATCATATTTATGATTTTTTTAGATGTTCGTGTCTAGGACAAGCCCTGACCCAGACGTCTACGAAGCTTTGGCGAAGCTATCTAGGTACATTGGGACGACAGCGAAGTGGTTGCGACGAGGAACAGTCCATGCTAAAGGCAGAAGGAGGGTGTATCGGAACTGAAATCAAGTATTCAAAGTTTTATAGGAAGGTAAAGGGGTAATCTAGAAGAATTGAAGAACGATCGTTTTAAATCACGATCAATACTGCGGCATCTATCAGCCATTGCCACCTCTCAAGTTGTTCCATATGAGCGTACCTCCGGTTCGGAGAGTCGGGGCGACCGAGGTAGTTTGGGTGGACCTGTTTTCCAAGGAGAATGCGTATTCCGGCAGCTAATAAGCTCTGGGGTGTCCATGGCCTCTGGTGAGGTCGAAAACGGCTGTGATCCAATTGATGGCCAATGAAGATAGTGGCAAGTGCCACTGGAGGCCAGAAGTTTAGAAGAGAAGCCATGGCTGTTGTTGGTAGGCAACCACCCGAGATGGCGGCTGACGACAGGCTCGCCACCCCCCAAGTTCTTCCACTCAACCTATCATTAGCCTGCCGCGGACTTGGAGGGGTTGGCGAAGGGTAAGAAGAGGAGGGGCTAGGGAGAGTTCATTGTGTCTACCAGCTCAGCGTTGTTGAAGGATTCATGCCGACGCCTGTCCGAAGGTGAGGTTAGTATTGGCAAGGATCTTTCGTCCCTGTTTCTAAGGTTCCTCAAAGCGCACACATACCCTAAGCAACCGGAGCAGAGTCGCCAGACAAACCTCGCACAGAGAAACAACCACATGTATGACACCCTGCCGATTCGTTTCTGGTTTGCTTGCATTCCACTGTGCCACATCTGAGCTTCGGGACTGGGTGTCTTGAGGTGGCCTTGAAGAGTTCGGGCGTGCCCACCCGAGCCATAATAGTGGTTGTGTATAATAATGGTTCTAGCTGCCATATCCGTACGCACAATAGAATTGCTGAAGGTTCCCGAGCTAATATCTCCAACTGTCTGGATACGTCCGTCCTTGAGTTCGCCGCCGACCTGTGTTCCATTGCCATTGTGCTGGGCCTGTGAGTGTAACATTCCAGATGGGGCGTTTAATTGGACTACGGGCGTCTGCTGAGATTCCTCCCGTATGGAGGAAGTGACGCCGGTCAATGACATCGAGCCCGTCCGGATTCTGCCGCCTGAAAGTCTGCTGACCTTTGAGGTAGCCAGTTGGAAGGTGTGGTGCAGTCTAGCCGAGTCGAGCACATTGATTCTGTCACAGCACCCTGCTGCGACAGTGGACACCTGCAGGCATGGTGGTGTCCGACAGGACGACGCAAGGGGCCTATCACATGATTGTCTGAATAGCAATATTCATTGGTGAGAAGGCATGTGTACTTTCAGCTGCCACAGACGGGGCGTCTCTATAAAGACGAATCACGGCGAATAGGAGACGAGGCGCGGCCCGCACGGGCCGCGCCCGCTGACCCGAAATATGATCAGCTCTGGCGTCATCGGCCGAGCGCATTGTGCAGGAGCGCCGTATGCTGCGCACGATACCTTCAAATGTGTGAGGCTGGTAATATTAGTCCCTTGTCGTACCCCATCTCGCATGATCTCACGCCGCAAGTGGTCAAGCGCGCCACACCAAGCGGCTTATGGGAAAGCATCACTCGCTCGAGTTCACGACAATCCAGGACTTATCTCTCCTCACCGCTTGTTCAAAACCCCATTATGCAGTTTTTGGCTTTGGTTGCCTGATCAGAGAGCCTTACGATGGCCGAGGTTGTTGGCGTTGTCGCCGCTGCAGTCCAACTCGCGACAGCGAGCCTTAATCTTCTAGAGATGACGAGAAAGATAAAAGGGGGCTCGAGGACCCTTCAAAACTATCACAAACATTTCCAAGAGCTTCACAGGCTTTCAAACTCGATCTCCGAAAATCCTCTTCTCCAAACCCCCGAGATTGGTGCTTATACCGAATCCATCTTGTCTGTCATCGAAGCAAACAATCTTGCTTCCTTGATCCAAAAGAAGCGTTGACATCATACTTGGGCGTTTATTAGCAGAGAAAAGGACTTGCAGGATACCTTTGTCATCTTGGAACAGCGCAAAGCGACCCTGTCACTCGTCATCGAACAACTTTAGGCTAAAGCCCTCCACAACATCCAATTCGACATCAGAGCCATGTCCCGAACTCCTCTTCCACCCAAAAGCGCACTTGATGATGCGCTTCACCTTAAGAAGCTCAATCAATCAAATGATAAAACAGGGCAATTGCAGCTTGCTCCGGAACCACCCGTGCCCGCCACGACCGAGGTCACCCTACACCAAACTCCTACACAGGAAGATCCTGGCATTTCCTCTGTGAAGAGTCACGATGATGCCTACTACGATGATCTCCATCGAGCTGTCAAAGAAGCCAATTGCAGCTCGGGCCGTCACAGCCAATTGCAGCTCTCTGTACTTTGAATGTAAAGCCGGGTCTGGGTGAGGCCCACCTGTGATGAACAAGGAGTCCAGATGAACGGGAATGTCGTTGATGAGTTCCATGGTCAGGAATCCGATGCCTAGCAAAACTCATAGCTAAAGACGATGCTTCGGGATCTCATGCTGAGCGGTGAGTTCACACCCAACGGTGGTTTTCCCTCCCCACGTAAGCTAACGAGAATCTAGCTTTATTCAAAGTACATCACAAGCTCGTGTAACACCGAAGTTCATGTCATAGCCATACACAATTCTATTCCTTCATTTTCACTCGTGTGTTTCTCAACCCAAAGTCATGGCATATAATTCAGATGAAGCCCAGGCAATCCTGGCTTGTCAGGCTCTCAACCAAACCCCTACACTTAGCATTCGGAAAGCGGCGGTTATCTATCGAGTCTACCACGGTAAGCTAACGCGTCGACGACGCGGTATCACAAGGACCGCGTTGGGCCTCAATTCTAAGCATTCGGGTCGGCCAAAACTGCACTAGGCGAGATCCCTAGCCTCCAACTGGCGGCGATTCTACTCCAATCGGGCGACAATTTTGGTGGTGCCAGGTAAAAGTGGATACCAATTTGGACCAGATTTCGTTGGAGCAGGTTCATTGGTGCATAGTGTTAAAACCCCCTTACCCCAGGTTTCAGGGTCCAGGGTTAGCAGGGTTATGAAATTGCCATGGCTTACAATACAACACGCGTCACGCGTCACGCGGTTAAGGCATGGGGCGAAAGCATTTCCACTACTATATAGCTCTCTACTCCCCACATGAACTTACATAGATCTCGAGATATACCAATGGAGCGCTGGATTACACTTAATGAGCAACACCAAGTGCTTATTTGCAACGAGTGTAAAGCTGCTGTGCGTCCCGGCAAGAAGATTGAGTCGCATTTTCGACATGAGCATTGCATCAAGGGCTACGAGCTAACGCAGATTCTACATCATGTCGAACATCAGCCACTACAAGATCCCATGACAGCCGCACTCCCGACAGATGGAAGCCGACCGATCCCAGGTTTGATAGTCTATGAGCAAGGGCTAAGCTGCAACGAGTGCCGCTTCTTGACGACAAGCCATGATGTTATGACAAGGCATTGGAGAACAGTGGCAACACATACCGAAAGTACAGCGCGATACACCAAGGTCAAGCTCCAGTCATGGTGCAAGGGACGGTATACTCGGTACTGGGTCGTTCAGCTGGGTTGGGAGGCGACTGGGAGCTTAAGGGTAGCATCCACTGCTAGCGAAAGTGCCATGGATGCTATAATAGCAGAGAGCACTGTTGAGCTGAAAGAAGCCGACGAAAAGAGACTGCAACGCGGGGATATGCAAGAGGGTTTAGACCACGACTCGACATGGGTGAAGGAGATGATGTGGGTGAGACATGTGGGTAGCCGCAGTCTGGTCGAGATACATAACGCGACGCAGCTCACCCGGCCAAAGGAACAAGGCGTCAAGAGTCGATTGAAAGAGGACAGTGCCCGATCCGAAGAGAGTCGTGTACTCCAGCTGCTCAGGGAAAGCTTTGATCGGGAGGTTGATCGCTGCAGCTGGCGGCTGGATAGTGTGCCAAAAGAAACGCTGAAATGCTTACATGGCATCGAGGCTGGCAAGCCGCACAGCAAACCATTTGGCTTCACGGCCCAGGACGACTCGTGGATGCGGTATAGAGCGCTTGGTTATCGCTATCTGGCATTTTGCTGGCGCGCATATCGCATGGGTCGCGAGGAAGCCGGCGACCGGTTAGGGGCGTATTTCTTGGACCAACAGTGGAGCTTGCTCGGTGATGTCGTCGAGGAGTTAGATGACATACTCAACAGCGATCAAGCCGACTCCAGCGGCTCGCATGACGACAGTGGCTTCTTCAGCGACGAGGAGGAGGGGGATGGGCAGTGGCATGAAGATGGCGCAGCCGACGGGGCATCAGACACCGCGGGAGGATCGTCAACAGCACTCGACCGAGCCGTCTTCCGTTTCATCGTGGCTTCCATCAAGGTCAGGGTCGGCGGCAATATGTATGGCAACGGGCTCTTAAGCTTTTGTGCGGCCATCGGTATCCGGCTGCACCCGCTCGGATACACCGAAGCATATCTGTATACGGGCATGCTCGCGGCATTGCTATGGATCAGCCGGCTGTTCTTTCTGGAGGCCGGATTTGAGGGGCAGCCGCGAGAGCTAGAGGAGGTCAGCGTAGAGGCTCTTGAGCGGTTCCAGAAGGAGCACGAGACGTGGATGTGCTTAGGCACATACACAGTGGCGAGCAAGATCATCAGCTGGATGGCATATGGGAAAGGTCACCGCAGCAAGACGGGCGCAGCGCCAACCGTGCGGTGGTCCGAGGATGAGGAGTCTCTGATCCACAACGGGGAAGAGCTACGAGTCCGGGACTTCCAGCGCGTGGCATGTAAGATTGTGCGACAAGCTGACGAGCTGCTCGATACGATGCTAAACGGGGCATGGGACCGGCTCGGCCCGCAGATTGATATGCAGCGGCTCGTGGACAATGTGATCCGGGTGGGGGCTGGGCAGTCGTTCGCAACCAATGCCAGGAACGAGTGGCTTGAGCCCGGTCCAGGGCAGGTATTGCGTGCAATGGAGAAGGCCATATTCAGCAGCACCACGGGCCAGTGGAAGAAGAGCGGCGTACGCAAGTGGCTACAGCAGCTACGCAGGTTTCGCGAGGCGCTCATGGTACTCGTGCATGTCTGGGGAGGGCAGCCAGGCCGAGGGCCAGAGGTGACAACGCTCCGGCACTGCGACACGTTGCAGGTCATGCGCAATATCTTTATATACGACGGCCAGGTCATGATCATCACAGACCGAGACAAGATGAAGGCTATCCGAGACCACGGCCGCAAAGTGGCACGATTCCTGCCGGAGCGAATTGGACGAATGATGGTTGCCTACATCGCGTGGCTGCTCCCAGCAGAACGCGTGCTGCGACAGAAATGTAACCAACCACTGCCCCAAGAGAAGTGCCACGAGTACTTGTGGCGGGATGGGAGCTCCAGCCGCTGGAACACGGATCAGCTGAGCTCCACCATGATTCGGCTTATGCAGGCCGACCTCAAGCTAAAGTTGGGGACTAAGCGATACCGTATTATGGCGATTGAGTTTGGGCGAAAGATCCAGGGGCTCACGATGAAGCAGACCGACGCGGAGGGCGGCGACGATGATGACGACGAGAGCGGGATAGAGTACGACCCCATATCGGGTGAGCCGATAGACGTACGCGGCAGCTGGAATATTGTGTGGGATTTGCAGAGCACGCACAGCACCAGAATGGCACGGCTAGGTTATGCCATACACGTCGGCATGCCCGGACAGCTACAGCCGCAGATGATCGCATCATATCGTGGCGTCAGCCGGCTCTGGCACCAATTTCTTCTGGAGGGAGACGAGGCAAGAGCAGGCTGGAAACGGAAAGCAAGCGTCAGCAGCGGCAGCAGCCGTTTGGCCATGAAACGTGCGAAGGCTACTGCGGACACGCAGGATCCAGCCACAAGGGAGCGCCAGATGGAGCAGGCACTGCTTACTCTCCAGGGTCCAGGAGCCCGGTGGAAGTCGACCAAGCAAAGGGAGAGTATGGCGATGATTGCCGGACTTCGAGGCGACCAAGGCGGCATCTGCGTGCTACCAACGGGCGCCGGGAAGAGTCTACTGTTCATGATCCCGGCCATTATGCCAGACGAAGGGTCGAGCGTGGTGATGGTACCGTTCGACGCACTGAAGCAGGACTTGATGGAACGCGCACGAGACTTGGGCATAGACGTGGTGGAATTCCGGCCGGCGCACAATGCGGCGCGAGAGTGCTTGCCACGGGCAGCGAGGATGGTAGTGGCGAGCGCGGACACGGTATCGGTGGAGAGCTTCCACGCATACGTCGATGGGTTGCAAGCGGCCGGGCTGCTGGGGCGTGTCTTCATCGACGAGGCTCACACAGCCATTACGGACTCGGAGTACCGTGCGAAGCTCGAGCAGCTAAAGAGCATGTGCCGATTCGAGTGCCCGGTGATTATGCTGACGGCGACATTGCCGGTGCAGTTTGAGCGCTGGTTTCGGCAGCAGATGCTCGGGCAGAACGCGCTCATCGTCCGGGACAGGACGACGAAGAAGAACTGCCGGTATGAAGTGGAGCAGGTCAAGGCAGGTGCCGGAGCAGTGGAGGGCAGGGTGGCCGAGCTTGCGAGAGAGATTGGGTTGGGTATGATGAGCGGGGATAAGGGGGTGGTATATTGCCGGTCCAAGGACCAGTGCGATGCGCTCGCGGCGGAACTTGGATGCGCGGCCCATCACGGTGGTATGAGCAAAGAGGCGCGCGACGAGGCACGAGAGGCTTGGGCAGCGGGAGGGAGGCACCGCTGGATCGTAGCCACGACGGGGCTGGGCACAGGGATCGACGTTGGCGGCATCACCGGGATCATCCATGCAGAACTCCCGTACGGGCTCGTGGACTTTATACAGCAGACGGGACGAGGTGCAAGGCGAGACGGCGAGACGGTGCGGTCTGTGGTTGTGCACGACGGGTCGGGCATGTGGGAAACGGTCGGGATGAGCGTCATGACGGCCATCAACCGGGAGCAGATGGAGATATTCGCCAAGACAGCCGGGTGTCGGCGAGCGGTGATTGCTTCTTTCATGGACGGTGCCATGGGAGAAGAGTGTGCGGATGTGGTCGGGGCAGTGCCATGCGACAGATGTGCGCCAGGATGGGAAAGGGCTGAAGCAGAAGATGAAGGGCGATGGCGTGCTCACAATGAGCGGGAGGGTGGGAGCCAACAGATGCTATGGAGATGGCTTGACGAAGTGGAGGATGAGTGCGCGCCATGCTTTGTGGAGGATACGAAGAGTACGCCAGCAGGGCAAGCAACGAGGGTGCGGCGGCACCAGGAAGGGCGGGGGAGGTCGTGCGTGACAGGTCGAGGAGAGGCAAGCAATGCATATGGCGTCAGACGACGGCAGGTGCGGTTCGCGGAGAATTCATGCTGCTTCCGATGTAAGCTGCCGTTGGACTGGTGCAAGGAGGCCCGGAAGAGGAGCGGAGTTGAGGAAGAGAAGTGCGTGTATCTGGACAAGGTGTTGCCGGTGGCGCTGATGCCGCTGAGGAGCAGAAAGATGGGGCAATGGATTTCGCAGCGGTTCGATATAGATGTATCGGATGAGGCTACGTATCTGCGATGGCTTGGTCGGGGTCTTCGATTTCACGGTACACGGGGGGCTCAGGTTCACGTAGTATGGGAGGCGATTATAGAGAAAGCATGGTGTAGTCATAGTTGGGAAGGATAGAAAGGGGTATTCGTAAGTCAAGTAGAGGGGTTTAATATGATAGGGTTATGAACTGATTCTATGAACGTGAAGAAGATAAGGTTAACATCAAGGTAAGCAGAGAAGCAAGTTTAGTATAGCTTTTGGTAAGCTAAGGAGAAGTGTAGTACGTTAAGCGGGCGTAGGGTAGGTCGGCAGTGTGGCCCGGTACGTGAGGGCGGGAGGGAGTTTCAGCTCGCGGCAGGGTCACCGGCTAGGCAAGGGTTAGGACGGACAGGGCTCGAAGAGTAGAGAGGAGCCGATAGAGGCGACAGGACGATTATTAGGCCCACGGCCAGTGGGAGCGGAGCGACAGGACGGGTACTAGGCCGCACGGCCAGTGGGAGCGGAGCGACAGGACGGGTACTAGGCCGCACGGCCAGTGGGAGCGCGACAGGACGGTTACTAGGCCGCACGGCCAGTGGGAGCGAAGCGACAGGACGGGTACTAGGCCGCACGGCCAGTGGGAGCGAAGCGACAGGACGGGTACTAGGCCGCACGGCCAGTGGGAGCGAAGCGACAGGACGGGTACTAGGCCGCACGGCCAGTGGGAGCGGAGCGACAGGACGACTATTAGGCCCACGGCCAGTGGGAGCGGAGCGACAGGACGGTTACTAGGCCGCACGGCTAGTGGGAGCGGAGCGACAGGACGACTATTAGGCCCACGGCCAGTGGGAGCGAAGCGACAGGACGGGTATTAGGCCCACGGCTAGTGGGAGCGGAGCGACAGGACAGTTATTAGGCCCAACGGGTAGTGCGGAGGAGAGCTGTTGCGAGGAGAGAGAGTGGTCGCAGTTGTG